>VZSF01006159.1:413947-462463 GCA_013398295.1 Chionis minor | reverse complement strand
GGGGGGGGGGGGGGGGGGGGGAAGGAAAAAACCCCAAACCACAAACGATGAAAATATCGTAGGGGGAGAATTAATTGAGCCCGCAGCTGTCTGCTCTACATACCAAACGTCACAAAATCCGTGTTGTTGCATGGGACTTTTTTTTGTACAAGAGATGAACAGGCAAAAGCGGTGCAAAACCCAGAAGAAAGTGTTTACTCTGCCCATCCACGACCACGCTTTTACCCCACAGGCAGCTGTGTCTTTCGTGGGACTTGGCACATAAGTGCCGTGATGCATCTCCTGCACTGATATGGCATTTCTCTTTATTACAGTGAGAAGTTTTTCCCCTTTTTTTTTTTTTTCCAAGTTCTTTTGTTGCAGTGGAAAATGAGGCACACCACTGCACACGAGTGAAACACACAATATTTTATTTCGTTTAATCTAGTAACTAACTCCCTTATCTGCGAACGGAAACAAAAACAGACACTCACACTTTGATTGTAGAGGCACGTATAAAAATTTATCTATGTTTTTAATGGCGTAACATGGCAGTTCACAAACCACCAAGCTCACCCAAACTGCTCATGTGCAATGGAAGTTAAAGCAGAGCAAACAGTGATGGATGATTCATGTCAATGATGGAGACCAGCAAAGGCTGGAGACCACTGGTCCATCGTCTCGAGTCCAGACCTCACTTTATCGCTGCTAGGCTAATAATTGCCATTTTTATTGCTTATATTGGTAGAATTTCATTTACAGTAGTAAAAATACTGCTTATACCAGAAGTTACTCTTCACAATTTCTTCTGTAACCAGAAGTCACTCTCCGTCACTTCATTATAATATAAATATTAATGATACAGCTGCAAGGAGACTCGGCCACTAGCAATCCGTAAGTGGTTCAAGTTGTGTATTACTTGACGTACCTGCTATTTTTTCCCCAAGCAAATTGCCCAGCAGTTGGTTAAAGTGGCCCCAAGAGTCCTGAGACCACATTTCCTGAGAAGCCCAGCTTCACCGAGGCGCTCCCACGCCAGCTCAGGCAGCTCGCTGCGCACACCGTTCTCACAACGTGGCCTTGTGCTTGAGTTTCTAACTGGAAGAGGACCTGTGTTGTGCTTCCCACCACACTGGGACCTCCAGGTCGTGAAAACTGCCTTTCGGAGGATTCCACCCATACGCCCAAACCAGCCCCCCTGCTGTCTGAAGTGCACGTTCGAGGTTTCCCACCCCCAGGAATGGACACGGCCCCACGAGGAGCCAGGAACGGCATCCAGAGCCTCTACCACCAGAAAGTCCCATTTACTATGGAACAGAAATAGCAGAGGGAAGGCTTTCAGTGGAAAATGTGATGAGAATAGAAAGCAAGAGAGTAAAAGCCCTGTCAGCACATTTCATAGACAGTCTTTTTAATGAGGAGATAAACAGATAAAGCTTTCAATCCATGTATGGAGCTTTTTTTTTTCCGTTTGAAAAGAAGCTAACCAAGCACACGGGATTCAATAGAAAACAAAGGCAGAACAAAACATTTTCTGACAAGGCCTAAATAATCTGAAAAATGTCAATTCTAGTGCCACAGAGAAACCGAAGGTTTCCCGCACTCCCTACCCACCCTCTTTATTTTCTTTAATTACCTCTCCCTTTCAGATAGCTGCCTGTGCAATGAAGTTAACAAGTACATACAAAACCCAACCCCCAGTTCTGCGTGGGACCTCCAGCTTCGCTGCAGCAACACTGGAAGTCAGAGCAAAGACTGGGAGCAAGCTTGTCTTCCTGACTGGAGACAGATCCAAGCTACACAGTTTGGATCCAGACTTCCCCAGGTGCCACCGAGCTCCAACTTTGTTTTTATTGCACAGTTGCCAGATGTAGTATCTGCCACCCTCTACAACCATTTGATGTGCAAAGCAGCTGTCCCGCCAATAACACGCCGTTTCTTAAATCTGATGCAACGCATTTAAATCAGGTGTGTAAATGGAAAGTCAGTGTTCAAAAGTCAGCCTGAAGGTATTAAGCAACAACAGGGATTTCTTCATATGAGGATGATTTTAAACACAGAATTTAAAAAACATGAGATGGGACCCAGACAAGCAACTTTGTGAAGGAAAGCCCTCTCTTCCGATGCCGCGCGTTCACAGCAAACTGCTCTCCCACCAAGGCTTCTTCCATCGTAACCTGGAATGGTAACCTCAGGGGGAGGGGGCGGTGGCAGCTTATCTTCAGCGGCCACTTGAATGTCCCCTCTTCCTGTTGACACTCAGCCTTTGGGTGGAGCCTTCAAATGAGTTATCTACCATGCTTAAAGGGATTAAAAGCCAGCAGTCGCCAGTGAAAGGCTTTCTATCCTCTATGCTATGCTCCCCTGGGTAGCTTGCAATACCTTCAAATTTCATATATGGCATCTTCAAAGATAAATGATTTAGGGGGATTTTCAGCACAATCAGAATCTGCCCTGCAAGTGCCACCACAGCTTTATCCCTGCTGCTGTAAGAAGCTGCATGCATACATGTAGCTATGGACTTTTCCCTAGACAAGGTGATTTATATCCACACAAACCCCAAACTTCAAAATGTAAACAAAACCAGTTTAATATACAAAATCCAACTAAGTGACAATCATACTCTGCAGAAAATACATCTTCTTGTTTTGGGGATTTTACGTTTCACAGATTGCATTTCAGGTTAGCAGAGGAAAACCATATCCTAAAGAGTCAGCCACAGAAACCCATTACAAACACACGTACACTTAAATATGCGACATCGCTGCCAGACATTTTCGACAAACTGCAAACTTACTGCATATTCAACCATCCTGAATAGTCCCCAGGGACCATTTTCTATGGTAATATTCAAGATGTGTAAGTGTCACCAGTGTAGGAAGCAGCGCAGTCCTGTAACCTGTTACCCAGGGTGTACGCATCGTGCAATTCAAAGCATGTGGGTTGGGGTTTTATTTTGGAGCAGTGAAGTAGGGCTAAAAACTGCCTCCTGCATATAGTTATTAAGACAGAAGAGTAGAATTAAATCATTCCCTGCATGTCAGACGAAATAAAGGCTAATGTGGTTTCTAATTTATAACAGCTGGGCCAAAATTATCTCTACAGACATTAAGGGGCACGACCAGAGCAGCAACTGCACCGCAGCGGAGCTCCAGAGCGGCATTTCGGGTTGCCTGCGCTGGGAGGCCGGCAGACCCCGGCTCCGCGTGCAGCAGAGCCTGTTTTCAGACCCGCTGGTACAGATGCTGTGCCCGCCTCTGCCTGCAAAAGGAGCTGGCAGCCCCCTTCCGCAGGAAGCCCATTTTGCCCCTTGTTCCCGTGAACGAAGATGCCACGGTACGTGACTGCAGGCGTCTTCATCACTGTATAACGTGGTCTGAACACAACCACTCCGGCTCTCCCTTTCTCATCTGGATGTGTTCAAATAGCTAGTTAGAAGGGTATTCTTCCCAAATGATAGCGTAAGCGAACATTGGAGTTTGTTTTACGAATTCCTGCTTTCTTGCTTCCATTTTGCAGAAGCAAGCTGGGCTAGATTAACAAGGACGTACCAAGGGAAGCAATAAATTCATCACCACTCAGGCTTCTGAGTCCGCTGAGAACTGAACAGCCTACCCCAAAGTTTTGGGCACAAAAGCTTTCCATTTGCACCAGGGAGATCTCATTACAGGAATTCCTATGTGAAATTCTCAGTCTGAATTGAGTAAGAGATCAGATAAGATAACAAGGACATCGACTATTTTCAAAAACCTCTTCAAAATACACACGCTCTCTGAATAGATGCAAAAGTTAATATATCTACCTGGAACTACAGATGGGCACATCAGCTGCACCAGTGATTGATCCCAAAATCATGGAGCCCAGATAAGCCCAGATAAATGGGAAACTGCGCTATGAAGTACCTACAGCAAGGCCAGCTATCTAGAGTATCTCAGTTTGTTATAGTAGTTGGTCAGTCCAACACGAAGTGATCTTTTTCTTGCATCCTAACTTTTGAAAAATACCCTGTACTGCCTTCCTCCAACATTTTTTTTATTATTATTTGAAAGCTGACTTTGGTATTGAGAAACCTGCGTATGCTACTTATTAAATTTTTGAAAAGGAATTCAACAGTTAAGCACTTTTTTTAACTGGGTATTTCATCTGGTCCAGAGCATTCACCTCTCACTCCCATCAATAAAGGAATTTGTTAATGGACTTTGTTCCAGTCCCACTCACTTCCATAGCATACATCTACTGCAAAGAAGTTTCTACACAGATGGCAGATTTCCAGCATTTGCTTTCAGGCTGCTCATCATGAAAAATACAGATATATTCCTTAAATATTACATGAATCAGAGCCATAAATCAAAGCCATTAATAATTACCTCCTCTGGACAACATTCAGCAACCCATTCCCTTCTTCCCCAGCTTGCCAGCTGCCTTCAACACAAGCGGCCATATTCCTCCTTTTAATTGTCCACTCCTTTGTTTCTTGTGGTTTAGTATTTTCTCATTTTTCTCCTCATCTTTCCCACTCTGGTTGTTTACAAGGGTTATTACAGTGCTCCATCCCCAAGCTTTTTGCTCTCTGCACTCTGCTCAGCTTCCTCCTGGGGGACCAAACTCCCACTGAAATAATTGTATTGTGATCAGCAGGAGTGCAGCATCCTCAACCCTTTGGAAAAAAAAATAATCTGTTGTTTTCAGTATTCTCAAACATAAACATAAAATAAACAACTTGACGTGGATGACTCAGAGAACAAGACTGAAAAGGAGAGCTAATCTGTCTTAAACGTCTTGGATCGCTTCCATTTTTTGATGATGTTCAGGCATTACTTTAAGTGAGACACTGCCAAAACAAGGCAGACTCAAAGCACGCTCTAGCCCCATTTCCTGACGGCTGGAGACATGGCCACCGACTGACAGACCCACCTATAGAGGGCTGCTTTCTGCTAAACCGCTTCTCCAGAGCATTATGTCCCAGCTGGGATGGTGGATTCCTTCTGCCAAAGCAGCAAAGATCTGCTTTTCCCACCCATCCTAGTATTGAAGCTGGTCAGTAAGTCTGCATTTTGGTAATGCTACAATGTCCTTTTCTGATATGCGTACTGCTGCTGTGTTTACATTTAGCTTTCCTTACCCCTGTCTAGCTTTACCAATGCACTTAAAAATCATCGCTTTCCCTCTGGTTTTGCACTTCTTCAGTGCCTCCATCAGGCTTCTGCTGTCTTGACCTTCAAGGACTACATTGTGCTGTTGAAGTGTCAGCTCCGGTTACAGGTTGGCCAACCCATCTAGATGCCATTGCTCATGTGGTAAATCCACAACATACACCAACATGATTTTTCTCTAATAAAAAACTGAACTACCTGTTCATCCTGTCACCTACAACACGTCTGCCTGTCCCCACAGCTTTTGCTGTGCTAATCAGTAATTTTTGGTTGTTGCCCATTATATTGATACCATTGCCAGTTAGATACTAGGAGTACACAGTGGAAAAAAGCTTTCACTGGGTTCAGCACTGTATAACCTTCACTCGATACAAGCCAAAGCAACCCTACATTTATTAAAAACTGGCCACAAAATAGCTGAAAATATTCCCAAATATTATTGTAACTGAAAATACTCCCAACTATTTCATAAAAAACATTCCCTGCCCAACTGCTGCTTTTTACTTTGGAAGTCTGTCACAACAATAGCAGCACTGATACTAGCATATGGAGCAGACTTCAGTATTTTAAAGTTGCCAACAAGTTTAAACAAACAAATTGCAGAAATTAAAGTTTAAGCAAAACTTTCTTCCCAGAAACAAATACTGACACTGGATACAAAATATGAAAATGCCAAGCCAATACAAACACCGAAGGAGACAAAACAAAACCAGGCAGGAATTCCATTTTGGCATAAACGACAAGAGTTTTGTGCCTGGATCCCAAAGCAGCCGTTTCACTTCTGAAAAATGAAGTGTCTGTACCCCCAGGTTGGTGGTGAAGCACCCAGCAAGACTGGGGAGGATGATGCAGAGAGCTGCGCTGCCTCTGCCCAGTGACTCACCAGGTAGACGCTCGCCAGATCGTTTCTAGTGGTGTTTTAATTGTTTCACACGGGGCAGACTGGCAGTTCCCGGGGATAGCTCTTCCTAGCAAACACTACGCCGGCAGATTACAGACTCCACGAGTGGACAAGCCTCGGAGGCAAAAACCCGGGTGTGCAACTTCAATGATAGAGCCTTGCTTTGATGTGACCTATAGGATTAACCGTAATCCTGGTGCGACTAAATGTGTTATTTGCGATCTTTATTGCCCATGAAGGAAAATTTAATGACATCCCTTACTTCTTTTCACTCTTCCAGGCCAGCAAAACACTGGTCAAAAGATAATATGCAATACACTTAAACCCCATTTCATCCTAGCCAGTTACTTTTGCCTCTTGTTTAGACGAACTCTGAAGCAAAACTTAAAGACATTAATAATGGAGCAATCCAACTATCAAGAAATTAATAATCTAGTATTTTCTCTGAAACAAAACGCGTTCTGTAGTCCTCAGCTCCATACAAACCGTTGCCACGGACTTAAAAAGCGTCTCCATTTGCCTATGGATGCACCGCACAGACAGAACGGAGCCCTCTTCTGCACGGAGCCCTTTGAGTTACCTAGCATGAGCCACTCAAATTAAAAAACGCATAACCAAAGCAACTCAGTCTTGAAGCACTGCCATTACATTTCCAAACCAAAATGCAGAAGCTATGCATTTGAACAGCGAGCTCTGGTTGAAGTAATCCATCACCCAAAAATGCTGCTTTAAGATTGTGCTGAACATAGCACTGAATTTTGAGGAGTTCTTTTGCTATGGGACACAATCACTTCAGACCAACATTGAATTTGACCACTGCAAAAGAAGCACCAAGCAATAAGGCAGATTACAAATAACCAAATCCTATCTCATGACCTTTTCAATCAGATGCTAAATAGCAACTTATCTCAGCGGCAGATCATTGGTATCATCAAGGTTGCTCCATCAGATTCTTCCTATAGTCCAGCCTAACATTACATCAGTAAGTCAAGTGAGGACACAGTCATTTAACTTTCTCCTTTAATTGAGACTTTGCAAAAGAGGAGCAATTTCTTAGGACTTTTTTTTTCTTTGCTCAGAGGAGGTCATCATATTCACACGCAACGATCTGTAGCGCCTACAGGCCTAAGTGGCTCAGGACCAGGGTGATGCAGGACCAGGTTCTCTCAAAGACATTCCTGATGGGCTGTTCTACACCCCTGCCCATGCTGAATAGGATCTGGGTACTCTGCGTGGGACTAACAGCATCTCATCCACATGGCTTCATTCTAGCAGTCGGTATGAAACGGACTTGGGCTTCTTTAATTCCCTTCTGTCCGTATTTTCTAGAACTAACTTCCAGAACTTGAGGCAGAGAGTCTGATCTATACATAACCTGGCTTTGCATCAGCCCGAACGCTACAAACTGAGAAGTTTTGCTTTTGCACAGTGAAGTGGCGGATGTGAAACCAACCACTTCAGGCAGCACTGCACCATTATTCAGAAGCTACCTAGAGAGCAGCAAAATCCAGGACCGTAAGAACACACAGGCTCCTGAGCCCCGGCAGATACTTTTCAACTTAATTGCTTTTCCTGTTTTACAGATTACCCCAAAGTCATTTGTCCCAGTCTGCATTCCTTCAACTGCTTGCTCATGGTAAGTACCTGCTTACTTAGCTGTCCTCAGTCACGTAGGCAGCCTGCACGGCTCCCTGCCCACGCTCCGCCTTGCCTGGAAATAAAGCAGCTCCTTCTTGAGCAGATTCCGAGTAACATTACACTCGGCCCCAGAGCTGAAAGTTAACCCGAACGTAAGGTCTGACGGGCCACGAGACCGTTTAGTGGAGGGGAAAACAGCACCCAGGGTAAAAAGGCTAAACTGCCCTTTAAAAACACTTTGCAAAGTCCTAGGAGGAAACCTTTGTTAAGTATTAGAGGCTTTAAGCAATGGGAAATCACATGCCTAAATAACCCTGTGGAGTTGCACCCTCATGCTGAGGCTTGAAGGTTTTAGCCTTCCATTGCAGCACAGCTGGTTTCTTCTTGCACAACAGCAGGCTGATCCCGGGAAGAGAAATCAGCTGTGTCCCACCCGTATCTAAAAGGACGGGGTGCTTTAATTGCTCAGGTTCAAACAGCCTCACAGAAATCTAGCTCAGTAGCTCCTATCAGAAGCTATAGGATTTCCTCAGTATACATTAGTCTATTATCTGTTACAGTCAATAACGTGAAATTTGGCACCGTGTTTACAGGAAGGGCACTGACTGCGCAGCAGGCCGCTCTCTAGTGTTCCCAGCAGTCCGAGCAAGGTATAAAATGCCAACTGCTACCCACTTCTGTTCCTGGTAAGACTCCCAAGATAGGAAATCCCAGCATCCATACCTTTGCACTTGATGAAAGTGGAGGGATGATTCATTCATATCATGCTAAATTTTTTATTTTTTTAAAATTTGGCTACACAGCCTTGAATAACCAGATGCAGCAATTAAATTCAGTTTCACTTCTCACTTGCTACTCAACATTAAGTTGAGTCCCATGGCAGAGGGGTTGGAACTAGATGATCTTTAAGGTCCCTTCCAACCTAAACCATTCTATGATTTCTATGATTAAGTCCTGCTATTAGTCAGCTGTAGAAACTTCATTTTTCATAGAAGTGCCTGGATCTTCATTCCCATTCATAGCACCCCAGTGGCCACAGCAGCTACATAAGGACCACCAAAGTAGAGAGGACATAAAACTTTGGTACTGCTAACATACAGCACATTGGGCATTTTATCAAGACTAAACCACAATAGCAACAACAAAACCCAATCTCTTGTGCCCATTTATCACTGCGTGCATTTAAGTCTGTTGCAGCCTGTCAAGTATCTGGAAGCTTTTCCTGCCATCTGTTTCCTTCCTCTAAGGGTGCTACAGTTTTCCATCACTGCTCTCTCACAAAAAAGTCTTTATTTCCATGAATCTTAAGAATTATTTTTTAAACGGGCTATGTGTTTTGAACCTGCCTGTGCAGACTGTAACAACTGTCATTTGCCTGGATTGATAAAATTCACCTTGTTACCTGTTTGCATCCTCAGAGTCAGACAAAAAACTGTTTTCCCCACCCTTGCTTTGTGAACTGGAAATACTTAAACCAGCCAGTTAAAATGGCAAAAACACACCAAGCTGTTTCCAGAATGCAGTGACTTGCTGCTCCCACAAAAAGCTGTCACACCAATTACCAAACCAATTAACAGCAACTAAGCCAGGAGATAGATTTGTAGAAAGACTTGCTTGAGTTTCTGTGCTGAGTGGTACGTTTATGGCTGCCCTTTGAACACCAAAGTTTACAACAGATTGTTAATGGTACTTTTTCTGCAGTGCTGCGGTTCCTGTAGATGAGCATCTGGCTCCTCTCTGTATGTAAATATTGCCCTTTTCCACACTTCCTACAGCAGGCACCTAAGCATTTTACCATCTCAGGAAACACACTGCCCTAAATATTTAAGGATCCTTTCAGAGTTTTACAGCAAATAGCCCTAAATGTACATAAACATCTACTTGAAGTTATAACAAAGTCTAGTTTTTCCATAAAGCAGGAAGTGTATTACATCATAAACTGTCCTTAGAACAACAAAAAATAGCTCAGCACCTTAAACTATAAGGAACACCCTTGAAGAAACAGTGAATTAAAAATGCAGGTCATTTAAATTATTTCATTTCTGCAGCTACTAGCATTGGTAACAAAAAAAGGGGAATGGGCTGGCCACTTAGCCATTCATTTTCTATTTTGTTTTATGCTGCAGCCCTCTCGCAGAAGAAAGAGTATGGGATTTCTCATAGGAAAACATTTTCACTTTAAACTTGAGGCTAAATGACTTGTAGTGGAACATTTACATTAAGAACACCATTGCAAAAGAGTCAGCAGAAACACTGTGGTGTTAGTATCACGTCTCGAAGCAAAGGCTAAAAATCTGTTTAGAGTATACTCTGCAACAGGACCTCAGAAAGCAAAGGTGAACAAAAACAACAACAACAACAAAGGATGTCCCGCACCAGGTGCATCTACTGTATTTCAGAGTTTTAATAATAACGTCTTTACATAATCTCACTGGAAAATACCAGGCCAATCTGACCTACATGTTTTAAATAACCTGCTGCTTCTACTTTATGGAGAAGCTGGTATTAAACCATTAAGCTAATAGTCAGAGCTGGCTACTGTTTGGGTTTTAATAAGATCTGGCCCCAGCTGATAAAGTACAGCGAGACAGAGCTTTGCAAATGGAAGCTTCACATGAAACCTGGTCATGGTAACACCAACTCAATTTCCCCTCTTAAAAAAAGGGCCATAAAGCCAGCAAGCTAAGCTGATTTGCTCCACATATTAAAAGATACCAATATCCACCCGTATTCCAGCAGGCTGTGGGAGCAAAGGCATTCACAGCAGGAGGATGTTTCTCAGAAGGGTGTACGCTTTACTTTCACATAAAGAGACCCGAGCCTTACCCATATTCCCCATGTTTTGAATACTGAGGAACTACTCAGCACAAAGGACCATGTGCCACGCTACCTGCTAAAGCAAAAAAACCTGCAACAAAATTCATCACATCTGCATCCAGAAACTGCAGAAGTGGTTGCAGAAGCCAGAGCTATATACAAATATTTGTAATTGTGAAATTGTGCAAGAAAATTGGTAGGAGGGTGTGTTGACAGAAAAAAAAAAAAAACAACACACGCATCCCTCACATTAACTCCAAACTGCCAGGCACTGCTTGCCTCTCCTTTTTCCAGCCTCACAAGCTCCCCGTTATGAAAGAGGGGCTTCAGCGCAGCTACCCCTCGGTGCCTCCCTGCGCAGCAGTACCAAGGGCGTTTGTATCCTCCAGGTTGCTGCTCCAGCATCACTTCTTTCCCCTGAAGAGAGAATCGCAGTAATTCACAGCATCACTAAATAGCATACTGGGATATCCTGGACAAACGAGCACTGTTAGATTGGGAATGCTACAGAGTGCAAGATGACCCCCATGATTTGATCTACGACCACGGGTCTGGCTGAAGCTGCTGCCTCTGCTTATTAAACGAAAGGGCTCTGTCTGCTCCATCCTCAAGCTCCCTTCCATCTTCTAGCTGGTCTTTCTCCAAAGCAAACATGATTCTGGACAGCAATGCCCAAGATGTTTCCCAAGGGGTTCATTACGTGGCAGCTCCTGACTGCTGTATCTCAACATGCCCAAAGAGAGAGCGCTGAGCTGAAGGCTCAACCTTGCTTAATTCCATCACTTTTAGAGCAAAGGCTTAACTGCCTACCATGATGGCAGCACAGCCAATGTCAGTGGGAAAAAGCTCCTACCATTTAAGAAATTGAGCTGTCTTCTAGTTTTCTAGCATTTATAATACATTCAGTTTGCATTTTCAGGTTTTCTCCTCAAGAATGCCGGAATGCTTTTTGATCAAATATTCCATAAGATTCGCAAAAAAATTGCAAAACTTGGAATAAATTATTTGAATACAAGCCCAGTAAGATCTTGTATTTTTAGCATCCCACAATGAAGGCCTTAAAAATTGTCTTCTCTAAAACAGCAACCAAGTAGCATAACACTTTTAACTCCTTAAAGGTACATTTACTTTGGGGCAAACTATGCCGTCTGCACAACGCTAACCATTGTTTGCTGTCTGGATTTCCCGTGAGGAACATAATTAACATCAAGTTAAAACCCTACCTCCAGCATCAGGGAGATAATTGAAATCCAGGCAGTCCCAAGACTCTTCTCAAATTGAGGAGTTGCTAAACCAAAATGTAAAGCTGTGGCGAGATGTTTGTATTAATTATACTAACCAACCATCAAGGGGCTCCTATCTGAGGGCACTTTTCCATGGATAATTCATGGCAGCTTTTGAATGATCGTCCATAATACACTGTGCATTCCTCAACACGAACAAGCTACTTCAGGCTTCCAGTATTGAAGTGCAGTGGCTGCTTAACTCCCCAAAGCAAATAATCTTTTAAATATTATCTTGTAGCAATTCTTTCGTCAAAACAGAGGGGCAGTTCATGGTTTAGATTGTGGCAAAGTACTGCCTTATAACTCCTTTGAATTACCACCATCCAATGAAGGTACCTATGAGCCAACAGCCTGAAATTTCAGGCAAAAACACCGTTGAATTTGTTTTTAAAAAATACCTCAGTGTTAAACTGCTTTTGGCAATGCCTTCCCTATCAGGTTTTGGCCACTCAGGGTTTTCCACTTCAGGTTCTGTCCAAAGCTTTTTGCAATTCCTCTATATAAAACTACACAGAGTTACACCAATACAGTGGGTAAATGTCCCCCTTATATGACTAAATCAATTTAATTGACTAGCTACAAAGTTAATCAATTAGCTTAACGGTTGACCTACTTAAAGATAGGGAAAAGTATCTGATATTTATTTTCTAGAAAATAACACGCAATACAGCATCACGCAATGAAGTCAGGCAGTCTAGCCAAAGCAGGCTGAAGGCTAAGGGCACGCACAGTAGTAGAAGAACATGGGGTTCAACAGGACGCACTGACGCATTTACTTGAAGATTGCAGTCATGGGGGGGAAAAAAAGCAGTGGGGTGAAGGTTTGTGGTGAAATACAGACAGCTATCTGCTCAACATCCTGAGTTTTTCCAACAGGGGCAACTTGAATGATCAAAATTTCCCCCTTGGATTTTCTCAGAGCTCTTCAGAGTTTGTGGCTTACGGTTTAATGAGTAGAGGGGAGAAGTAGCAAACGCTACAATTCCCTGTTCCATGGCCAAGCCTGCTTTGAAAACCTCTCTCAAGAAGACAACCGTGTGAACTCCTATGAACCTACGTTTCACACTCTTGCGTCTATGCCCTTATAAGCCAGCTATCCTGCAGCAAGCTCCAGCAGAAGAGGTTTATCTGCATTCACCCCCAGCCGCAGTCCCCAGTTATCTCACAGCAGGCGCTGCTAAGAGCCCCTACTGCTGTCATCTGGGGATCAATTTATTGGACATCTGATTTTCTAACCTACTTTTTCCTAGTCAACTTACAGCATTTTAGGGACATCCTGTATTAACAGCTGATTGACACTGTTACTCCAAACTGTTACGCTGGGAGAAAGCTGCGGGGCTTCTGCGGTTGCCTTTTTGGTTTTGGAATAAAAAGCTTCATTGGGAGGAACAGCGCTTCAGACAAAGGTTACAGGTTCACACTCCACAACAGGGCAAGCAGCTTAGCTAAAATCAGTCTCCACCCAACACTGCAGCTACTCAGTCTGCAGGGTGGTTTCACACCTGAATCACTGGATTAAGGCTTTGGCTACAGAGCAGAAAGGCCATTCAGGTCTTGTGATGAAAGGCTCCTGTGGCAGTGCCATGCTACTCAAAAAGACCTATTTGTTCTGGAAGCTGAAGCTAGAGCAATCCTAATAAGTCATTCCTTCAGCTATTCGTCAATCAACAGACGGGCACATTGATGAAGGCTGCCCCATCTACTTGTGAAATGTGCTTTCTTTCCATGACGTCCATCTGAACATCGTAACTCTAGCTCGTATCAGACTACACATAACGTCCCTTATAATTAACAAACCTGAAAAGCAGCAAATAATTCTAATTACGAGAGACAACTGAACAAATGATGTCAGGTTTTATGACAAGGCAGTTACGCCAGAGGCAATGCATCAAACAGCTACGTGACATTAAACTCTTCTGAAGAAACATTCACCTGCTCTCTATTAATTTACTTACTTGATATTTAAGGACTGGCAGCGCTGAAAAATGTGTCATTCTATGAGACAGATAGCTGTCCTGCCTTGGGGGGAAACGCTGCTACTGTAATGGAAAGAGATTTAAGGCTCGTGTGCCGGCAGCCTGGGTCTGCCCCGAGCAGCTGTTCAGAAACCCCGTACAACCATTCCTCAGGAAACCACAGACTCAACGGCATGGCCAGAAGTTTCCAAAAAATGAAAAGCATCTCTCATCCCTCAAAAGAATGTGGGTAAACAGAGAGAAGGACAGACAAGGAGGAGAAGCAGAGGGAACAGCTGGAGTGGAGGCCAGCTTCTGCCAAACCTCTCCTGCATGAGGCAATTCAAGGTGGGAGGACGGAAGGGAACGACTCTACTTTGCAATGTAAATTAGGACAATTCACTCATGGGTCTTGCAAATATGTACTTTGAAGGTAGTCCAGCATATTCCATCCAATATCTAATATACACAGAGAAAAATAAATTTGTTATTCGTATTCTTATTTGCTCCCAAGTGTATAATTTCCTTCCAGTTACGCAAAAATAAAGAAAACAAACTGTCATTTCAGTTGACTTATTTTTATTCATTTTTTCCCAACTTTTCTCCCCACTTTTCCCAAAGGCTTTTCCTGAGAGAAACACTCAGTCTTAGAAGGCTTCAGCTACACACTTTCCCTTCAGTCCTGGTCCCCTCAGCAAGTTTTAGGGTCTTTTTATGAGATGTTGTCACACAATTTAGTTCCCAGAGTCATCTAAACAGTAGCGCTGTGTAAGAACAGCAGCAGTCCTTAGGATGGATTAATTTCACCCTCCAACAGCAATTTCAACCCCCACAATGCAAGATGAAAGCTAAGAAGCAGAAAAACAAATGCTCGGGGGAACCTGATTACAGGGGAGTCCAGCTATTAATGCCGTAAACGGAGCCTCCTGCCATTTCATTTTGTTGATGTATTCAGCGATGGCGTATCTTCTCCCCATCCACAGAGAGGGTACTGCTGCTCCCTGTGGAATGGGAAGCGTGCGAGATAAGAGATCCCGACTATTGGGTTGCAGGCTGTACATTATTTCCTAATCCTGTCAGACAAACCGACCACGTTTTTGCTTCTCTGATGCCTGCATTTGTTTCCTGGCACATACCTATTCCTGAGCTTAGAGGTGTGAAGAAAGCCGGGTTTGATATCTCGAAAGCAGCATGCCAGTACTTCTCAGCCCCTCCCCGACCCCTCTATCTCAAAAGCAGGAGCGTTGCTGGTCCAGTGCCATCCCGACCAGCTGGCCCTCTCAGCACTCTTTACAACTGTCTAATACCTTTGTGTGACCTTCACGGCGCTAACCAAGCGCAGAGAGGACCAGGCAAACAACTCAAGGAAGAACACTAAAAATATCCCAAAGTTGCATTAGTCACAGGACTGCGGCCCCGCTGAGAGCACAAGTCCCTGCTCACACTGCGCCGCAGCCCGGCTCTTCCAGCTCAAAGGGATTTGTGCATCAAGGAAGCTTAAACTCTTTCATTTGGGTTATTTTGAAACGGCAGTGAGGAAGTACAGACCTCTGCCGCTGGGTTTTGTCCCATGACCAAATCGGAGTAGTAGGAGACGGCTGGCTGATCCCAATCAGCAGTGGCATCATTCGGCCTTCAATAGCTTCCTTGTGCCAGTGCACCACCACATCAAAGCTCTGCCACGGTGGGTCATCCTCCCGTGATCTACTGATCCCAGGCTTCCTCTCACCAGCTTGTCAGAAGACTCAGCTGAGGAAAGTACTTGCTCAGTCCTTACCTTGGAAAGATACTCCCCGCAGGCACGGAAACCAAGCCACAAAACCTTGATACTGAGCTAGGGAATACCAGGAGCTACTGGGAACAGTCCACAACTGGATTCACCTACTTGGTTCCCATCTGGTTAAAATAAAAATGCAACATTAAGGATGGATGGGGGCTAAAAGCAAGTAAATTAAATAAAAAATAAATTAAAAAAATCCTAGGCCAGAGAGGGTTTCAGGGATTAAAGGGCAAGCAAAACATCTTAAGATGGGGAGAAGCTGACAAATGGGTATGAAACACAGCATGAAAACCAACTTTCCCGCTAATGTGAATGCTTGCTGGCAAATGAAACCCTTTCACCACTCACAGAAAAGCTGTTTGTAAGAGGAAAAAACATCTGTATTTTGAAGTACCCACCCACAGAAATGCCGGTGCATTTCCCAAGCACACCAAGCTTTGGTGCTCTTTTAATAACCTGCACCAAAGCCCCCAGCCAGGCAGTGACCCATAGGCAGGCAGGTCGGAGGAACAGGAGTGCGTGGGTGCCCACAGGATGAAAACCCCCTTTTTTCCCCAGCATCCCCAGCAGCTGGTGCTGTGGAAAGGCTGTGGCTGCAAGGGCTGAGGGCAACTGCTGTAGGACATAAATAGGCAACAGCTGTTTGGCCATATGCTCGACAGGCTCCAAAGGGTTAAACTCATCACCACCCGAAACTCCAGCACATGGAGCTGCGGTGCCTCTGCCTGCAGCATCACTGCTTCCACCCTTTATGGAGTGGGGAAGGGGATGAGAAGGAAAAAGGCTGTGTCATTCTCAAAGAACTGAGAAATTTCTCAAGATGTTTTGAAGAGAAAAGCAAGGAAAACCTCCAAGGGAAGTGAAAACCCATTAGAAAGTGTACTGAAAGCCACCGCCCCACCACATTTGTCACGTGAAGGCACTAAGGCAACGCTGCATGTGTCAGTATTATTTCAGACCAACAAATTCAAGCACATTTCTGTGCACGGTGACAGTCGTCTTCAAATACAAGAGACACTTTCTCCTGCTATCACTGCATAGCTGGAAACAGCTCCAAACCCTGGTGCCCCTCGCTGCTCCAGCACACGCTCATGGAGCACAGCTGAGCCCTGCAGGCACAGCTGCCAGTTCCCCACTGAAGCTGAAATTTGGGGTTTTGCCTGGCACCCTACTCTTTTCAGGCTGGTCATGACCTTCCTCTGCCTGCCGCCACCATCCACAACACTCCAGTTTCTGTGGAAACCATCTCCCGACTGGGGCACGCAAAGGCAGCGGGTCTTCTTGGAAACAAAGTCCTGGAGAAGAGTCAAGAGCAACCACAAACGGCAGCTTCACGACAAAATGTAAGAGACAGCTTCAGCCTGGCCTTCCTGTCAGCCACAAGCACAAAAAAAGCAGCATTTTGGGGGAAATCCTCTCAGACTGGGGTGAGACAGACTGACCTGCTGGGTACACAAACATAGCAGCGTACAGAGTGTTACAGGGGCAGAACGGAGCCTAAAGTGGTTTTAGAATTGTGAACTTTAATCCTTCTCAAATCCTTCCGACCCTGTTGCAAGGACGGCTTATTTGCTGGCATTTGTTGAAGTAACCGACACAGCCCTTCCCCAGCTTTGCCCCTGCCGTGGGGCTGGGACAGGGCAGAGAGAGCTGCTATCACAGCACCCCGTGTCTAGCCACCGTCACTTACCGTCCCAAATAGTTTGCATTCTGCATCTAATGCCAGGAATGCATTCCTCTCATCGCGCGGCAGTCATGCAAGATTTAATGAAGACACACACCACACCTGAAAAAAGCGACTGAAAGAAAGGGATGAATTATTTAAACTAGCAGCTTATCTCTTTTCCCCATCGAGAGCAATCACGTGAATGTCCTCCTCTGATACAAACCCTTATCAGATAACCAAGTACCAGCTTTCTGGAGCAGAGACCAGGAGTGAACTCTGTTTTTCCCAACCCCAGATCTGATACAAACACTTTAGAAAACGCAACCTCTCGGCCATCATGAAGCAACACAACCAGTTGCCTCCCAGAGCAGTGAGGAGCAAGAAGCACTGACACACCAAACCGTAATACGTTAACAAGAGATGCTATTTCGGGTAGAAGCCTGGGCCCCTCGTTTCCTTTGACCAATAATGACAATAGCATTTGGCAACAGAATCAGGGCTAGAACAAAAACAAGACCAAACTGTTTATACAGAGAATTTACAGCACATTTTGGAACCTCTGCAGATACTGATTTCACCAAGCCAGTACCATCCCCACTGCGACTGAAAAACGCAGACCGCAGAAGAGTCCCAGGGAAGCAGAGCAAAGGGCTTGCAGGGGAAAAGGCATCACCCTACAGGTTCGCACACAAGTAAAGCAACTCATCCCACCATTCCTTTATGTGCCAAGCTCAGTTGCAGTGAGAATCTTAAGGACAAAACGCTGTGCAAAGAACAACCCTGAATTACCAGGAGGAAAGTCAATTTTCCCCGTATCATCCCACCTTCAGATGAACTGTAGCACGTGGACAAATGCTTCAGTTAAAAAAAAAAAGTGAGGGTCAATAGTACTGTGATGTTCCCTCTCTTTTAAGAGACCACAAGAAAATGGCAAGAAGTGCAATGGATAACATTTGGCTACAACTATTCCTTTTACTCCGATGATGTCACCTCTGTGAAGAGATCCCATTTATCTCATCGGGCCGTATTTGGAACATCGTTATCTTATTACAAGCCATAATCATAATGTAGAAGACCACAGAAGCAAAAATGGTGATTCCCCCCAGGAAGAAGGTAAGCCAGCTCATATTTTTCAGGTACTGTAAGGGAGATTTTTAAGTCACTGGTGCAAAGAAACATTTCCATTTGCTAAATTTGGTCAAGACAATCTACACCATTCATAAGTGTGGCTAAATGGAACTGTCAGTTCCCAAATTAATGTCTGGATGCAGTAAGTAAATAAAATCACATGCTATAGCATAAGGTGGGGTTCTCACGCAGCAAGAGCAGTAGCTGGAGAAGGACAAGGACAGTATCGTAGAAATCACCAAGTTGCATAAATACTCACTCCCCTGTCACTAGTGTTTCACGCTACTGGCTGTGTTAGCACACCAAACAGAATACATAGTTCTGCAATAAACACTGATGCTATTTATTCTGGTACTCCCCCTATTTTGGGTGTAAACACACCTGTAAGAGCCTAATCACATGAGAACTATCCAGCTTTATACGCCTTTTTTCCCTGTCCCGCTGAAGTTATGAGTGCCTAGCACAAGTTGTTTTGCCAAAACTGGACTTTCGGTAAAGCCATGGCACCGAATCTGTTTATCTCTAATCAGGCACTTCACAAGTATTTGTTTTTCCCAAAGCCATGTCCTTAATCAAGCGCAACTCCTTTTAATAGCTTTTGGAAAGTTAATTAAAGGTAATGGAATTCACTGCTCTAAGTGCTTGGACCAAGCGTGCTCCCAGCCCCTCATGAAGCAGACAGCGATCTTCAGGAAGTACGTTAGGCACTACGAGAGAGATTACTGGGATACATTGAACATATCAATCAAGTCCTGCTAGTCTTAAATTAATACTCTTTAGAGTTTCACTGTTCATTGTGTTGCTACATTTAAAGGCATTGGGAACCACTTAACCAGCTAACGACCTCCCAGGAGGTCGCCAGTCAGACTGCAGACAGCTGGTATTGGCCATTTGGCAATCAAACTCACATGCATTTTGGAGGAACCAAAGCTGAGCTTCTTGGAGATAGGCAAGAATTTTCTCCAGACTCTTCATAACATGATCAGCCTCAGCAAGTCAAGGGCAACATGCTTTTATGGAAGCTATACAACCTATTTTAATCCTATTTTAAGTAGAAGCCGGCAGTATTTCCTTACAGTTGGTTGACATCAACAGGATGCAGCTTCCTGCTAGCAAGTGCAGGTTACCTCTGTCCGAGGGATATCTTCCAGAACACGTTCCATGCCATTAAAGGACTCACATTTAGATTAATGTATTCTGTCTGTCCCATTGTTAAACTATTTCTCCATAGCTTCCTTCCCGGGATTTTATTTTCCTCTCAAAAACAGTCACAAGGAAATAAAATATGCCCTCAGAATTAAAGAGAAATTCAGTAATTAATCCATAAAATGGGGGACCTATTTGAAACCTTTTCCAAACCATCAGTTTCTGAAAGTAGTTCTTTTCCTTTCACAAATTAACCAACTGGGCAGTAAAAAAGTGTCTTTTTTTTTTTGGTGACCTACTGCTGGAATAGTTACAAATTGTATTAGTGGTTATCAAGTGTACCTTCTTATGGTAGTGGAAAAAACAGCTCCAAATTCCAGAATTAATGCTGTTATTAGACACTTGTTTGGCTTGAGAATTGAATGAGAAAATGTAAGCTTCCAAGTGGCTTTCTATTTGAGGCTTGGGTGACTAATTATGTATTCAGATGCTGCTCGATTTAATGTCTGCTCAATTCCCATTCTGTTTCTGTGGGAAAGAGACTCGAAAGACTTTGGAAGAAAGTTTTCTTGACTGTGAACCAGACCTTTATGATACAGTATTTTAAGAGGAATATTAAATCACACAATTGGAGCAACATAAACTAATCTGCTTCTTGACAGAGGAAGTCAAAACATTTCTGCTAGCAACATCTGAAACTGGGTAATGATAGCAAAAGCTGTACTACACCCTAATCCCCCCTCCTGCTTAATACTAACAGTGCCGCTGTGCTACTTCAGCATCATTTTAGTTCGGAGAAAACACACACAAAGAGAGCAGCAACTGAAAATCAGCTACCTCAAAATCCAAAGTTTCCCTTTATTCTACTGAACTATTATGGATTTTGGATCCAGAACAATATTGAGGGAGAGGTGGGGAAGAACCCAAGTTCTACAGGAACTTGAGAATTAACTTGAGTTTACATCAGACTAAAAGGATTCAACATTCCTTTTACATGCCTGGGAAGCCTCCAAAGTACTCCCCCAAAATTTGTTTCTTTGTCATACAGTTTGATAACAAATATACTCTGTCCTGCATGACCAACGGGAAATTTGGACTCCCATTCAAGCTCTGGTTTTAAAATGTGTCAGAGACTCAAGAAACTAGTTTTTGGTTGTTCACCAAGTATCCGAAGCTAAAAACAGACAGCTATTATACCTACGTGGGTGTGCAAATGCAGCAAATACACGTTTTTGCAGAGACTTGTCTCTGGAAAAAAATGTAACCTAAACATGTCTGTTACTGGTTTCTTCACTGCAAATATGAAGTTTAATACACTACTGTAATTAAATGAGTAAGGCAGAATAAACAAACCATTTAATTCTTTAAAAAACCTGTTACCACTAAATTCACATATCTGTTTAACCCTTAGTTCTCCCACCCTCACATGAGGCTATATTAAACCTCCCAATCTCACTTTCTGTCTCCCTCTTAAGACGTTGATAGTTTTCACAGAATCATAGAATCACCTGGGTTGGAAGAGTCCTTCAAGATCATCGAGTCCAACTATAAACCTACACTGCCAAAACCACCCCTAAACCATGTCCCTCAGCAAAATGTTTTGAATGTTTACTGTTGGGTGGACATCGGGAATGAGAAGTCAAAACAGTTTGCGTAGTCTTAATTATACAGTAGCAGATTTACATTTTGCTTCCACAAAGACTAAATTACAACATTTCGCCCAAGACTAAAGATACAGGATGTCAGATTCGGCATCCACGCTTCTTTCTGGAGTGCCATTTATCACTAAAAATGGCACCAGCAAACAAAGGTGCGGTACCAAGGCATGCTCTCAAAGGGTGACTTATTAAAGCCCCATCTCACGTGCTGCACACCACATCCACTGGCAACAGTTGGTGCTTAATCCAGGTAGAGACAGGTTTATTCTTGAATTTTAAACCTTTACTCCTACTAATTTATTTTTTTTTAAAAAACACATGTGAACCAATTGAGCCAGACTTGCTTTTAAAGCCACATGAACTTCAATGAATTTGACGTTATGAATTTGCTGTCAAACTCGCCCGTTTTCGGTGCAGATTGGACTGTGTGATATAAAACACCCCAAACAGTTTACGCCATTGCCTATTCCCATGTTTCCCATCTTCCAATTGGAAAAAAGTAATAGTGTAAAAAAAATTCCAACTCAACTAGCATTTTTTTCTTCTTTCAGGCACCCAGGAGCAACTTCATGCTCAAAGCAAGTCCGTGCTGACACCTGCAATGCGTTTGCTGCCACCTTGAATCCTTCCACCTTTGATGGGGAGGTTTGTTTGAATCTTGTTTCCTATTCTGTTCCAACACTGGAAGTTCTGAAGTCCTCCTCCCTGCCTCACCCTACCCACTCAGACACCGGGAAGACCACAGCAACATTCACTTGAATCCAAGACGCTCACATCATCTCTTGGCACACGCTCCCACGTCAGCTGGGCGATGCTGTTTCCTCTTAGAAGGAGGAAGCACTGCCAATCTCTTTTCCTCCTCTCATTTTTAGTCACTATTTCACAATTAAGCACAACCCTCATGACACTTCAAAATTAAAAATGTCTGATCATCAATTTTCTCTTCCTCCCACCCGCTATGTTTGGTATGTTTACTCAAATATTTCAATTGTGAGGTTTTCCTGTGCCTGAAGTAGTGATATTTGGGGTATTAGTGGTATTTTTACAAGATGCAGGTGTACTAGTAATTAGCAGTTAAACACAGATTCATCTTTTACCAGTTATTAAGAAACACTGAGCAGCGCTATTTAAATAGATAACATCCTACTACCAAGAAAAGAGGATTTAAAATGTGTGCTAGTGGAAACGATCTAATATGTTATTACAAAAGGAAACAATGGAAACAATAAGGTCTGCAAAATGCCCTTTTTTAAATACAGACTGTATTAACTATACCGCAGATTATCTGGGGGAATATGCACATATCAGACAGAGAAGATTTAGCCAGAAGTTAAAAAATAAATTCTTTGTCAATTGACAGAAAATTGCTTGAACAACTCTGGCATCTGATACCAGTTCAAGGCTATTTGGATACTACAGGATTTTCCCTTTTGTCTTAACTCGGTCTGTGTTAGAGACCACACAAATATTCTTCTGCTAGAAGCATTTGTTTTTTAAAAGTTATTATTAGCCATGAAGATCTAAAGCAGATCTGTTCTCAGCTGCATTCATAGCCCAGATGTGGATATTGTGAAGACTCTGCATGAAGAATCAAAGCCAAGATTCCAGAGTCCCGTACAAGAGGGCCCACAGGAGATGAAAAGAAGGCTGTCTTCAGCATTTCCATCCTACAAGCTATTTAAGGGACTATGACTTCATACTTGTTTGTTCTCAAGTAGCACAGATGTGCTCTATCAATTCATAGAGTTGGAAGATGATGTGTTGAACGAGTGTAAAGGAAAAAAAAAATCATTTTTGCACCCAAAGTCGCAGTAGTACAAACATGGAACTGATAGAATTTGCCCTATTATCACTGGGGCAGGATATTTATTTACATAAATACTTACATTATATTTTATCTGATCATCACGTCTGAAGAGATTCTGAAGCCAACAACAACAAAAATCTATAGCTGGAAAAACAGTTATTTTGTCCATGTTCTCAGCTCATCTACACTGCAATGCTGTCCGAATTAGCAGCAAGCCTTTCTTTTGACACGTACGCTAGCTGCAAGATACTAATTATGTTGAGGGGGTTTCTTGGTTTTATTTTTAAATCAAGTACTCTCACTTTTAAACAATGCATCCTGTCTTCAGAAGCCAGAGAGATAAAAACTGAAACAAAACCCAGGTTACCCCTATAAGAGCAAAGATACTGACAGGTCCAGAAAATTGAGTTACTGTGCCATAACACAACTTCCAAGTGTGCCAGAGAGGGTGTAGTAAAATTCCTTTTTATGTTGCTGCAGGTTTGCAATACTTTCTTCCAGTAATGTTTATGAAAAAGCACTTTATAAAGCAACCAATAAGTTTCCCCTTCCTGTGATTTTTTCCCCCTTTACCTATCCCATTTCCACCTCTCTTGTACACATGAAAGTTACACTTGCCACCAGCTGGAAAACATAAAACATGCAAGCACAAAGGTCAAAACGTGTGATGAAGTCAAGAATTTGCATTGGGAAGTCCCTGAATACCAGGATGCTACCCCAGAAGCCATCCTGATTCACTCAAGTCTTCTACAGAGTATCACACAGCATCACATAGTCACAAACAGAACAGCCAAAATTTAAGGGATACATTCTCAATGCACTGCCCATATTCCAGTCAGCTGTACAATTTTGCAAGGGAAGTTCCTTAATTACAAAGCACTACGTTTAGGATTGCCACTTATTATTCATCTCAAAGGGTCACAGCCATTTTTATTCCAGCAGCTACAAAAATACACTTTATACTTCAATGCTGTGTGTATTACAGTATATGTTTTACAGCAGATAACATTTAGGGGTTTTTTTAAAAAGTTGCCTCCACAAATGCGAACGCTCCCTCCCATTTCTTTTTCCTCCCCCACTCTCCCACTTCCATTCAAATGAGGTTAGCTAAGAAAAACCCTATTCATAGGAATTAAGAGCTAAATATCCAATCCACTCTTGAAATGAACAAGTAGCCTCAGTCAATGTCTGTGCCATAAACCTGCTCTGAAGGTTTATAAACAGGCCCCTGTATTTTTTAATTTGAATGAAGCACGTCTAAGCTATTCGAGATGCCCATACCAGAAAGACCTACTCGAAAACTGCAAGACCTGTGTTTTGTATTACCTTAATTGAAATAAAACACTGTTGCTTTTGAAAAAGAAATTAAGATTCACGGATTAGAAGAAATCATGCTCCTGGACTAAACCCTGACATTTTTCAGTTACTTCCGTGGTGTGTCTCGGGTATTAGAAGAGCTGTGGGTTCTCAAGCTGTTATTCTGACAGTACTATGAACAAAAATCTCTTCTGCTGACATTCTTGTTCCAGGACAAGCCCAGCCACATGCAGAGTGCTGAGCATGCAGGCATTGTCTCAAAGGTCCTGCAGTCAGAAAGTTCATTAAAAACACTGTTAACGATTAACCTCCAGTTCACTGACCTGCCGTTGCATTATCACTCAGCTTCCACGCTCCTCAGCCAGCTCTGAACAGAGTTTAGCCTCATATTGTTTTCTGAACATTTAGCAACCGGCAGGATCCATGCCTAGACACAGCTCAAAGCGCAGCAGCTGCACGGATCTAGCACTAACTCCTCCTGCAGCACATCCCATTCAAAATAAAGCCCTGAACCTCAACCCTGAGACATAAACCTCGGTGTATCTGTACAATTCCATCTTCAACAGGTAAGAAAAGCTCCTCTGCCCACGAGGATGACCACTATTTATTGCTGAAGAGGTCCCGTGTGCCTAAAGAAGCAAATCATAGAATCATTGAATCACTTGGGTTGGAAGAGACCTTCAAGGTCATCGAGTCCAACCATAAACCTATGCCAAAACCACCCCTAAACCATGTCCCTCAGCACCACGTCTACCCATCTTTTAAATACCTCCAGGGACGGCGATTCCACCACCTCCCTGGGCAGCCTGTTCCAATGCTTGATAAATACTGCAGGGAGAAGGATATTCTGAAGGTGACCGTACTTTCTACTTGGCTCCGCAAACCTTGCTCATGGAGAAGGATGATGGTCCAGCTGGGTAATGGGTATGCTGGGATCCTCTATATTTTACATACTGTCCCTCTCCACAGTTTCTTCCTGCTGATCACAGTAATTAATCCAGCAGGTCTATGAAGGCAGCATACCAGTCATTTCCATCAGCTCACCTGCAAGAGCTACACGTCCTTTCAACAGAGCCCTAGAACAGCTTGTTTCCAGTCCCTTTACAGCAGGGGATGACAGGTCACACCACCTGTGGTTTTATGACCCGTTGTGAACGTACAAGACAAGACACACAAAGGTCACAGCCTGTCGTACACACTAACTGTACAGGTTGCAGGAATTGGGTACAATCTAGCACGTGAAGTTGGCACTACTTTAACACCAAAAATACGATGCTTACCACTGAAAGACAAGCTCGAAAGTAACTAACCGAGACTGCTAAATGTGCAGCACAAGAAAGTAGCCTTAAGATATATTTCAAATTCCACATAACAAAAATATTCCTTGCCAGTCTGGCAGTTGCATAGAAGCACTAGCAAATCTGCAAGGTCTAGAGCCATTTTCTGCAGATCTAGTGCACACATTCAACCCAAGTGGTCTGGAGAGCAAAGAAAAATTGCATGTTACCAGCTGCTGGACATCTGTGGCTAAATCATCTATTAATTCTTCTGAGTATTCTTAAACAAAAAATCTCTCACCCTCTGTAAAAAGAAAAACCATCTAGCAGTAGTTGATCTAATTAAATTTAATTCAATAAAAAAATTGCCCAAACTGTAAGACTACCGCATAAATATGTAAATTTCACCATCATGAAGAGACTCGTCAATCAACTCCATGAACAGATACTGAGATGTTAACTTGTTTATATTGTTAAGTGCCCATCACTTCTGTCCAGATAATTGAAATTTCAATTTGCACATACGAAGTAGCATTGTCTCTTTTCTTTTTCTTTTTTTTGGCAAGCTGAATAGAGGCCAGCACCTCATTTCCTGCGAATTAAAAAAAAAAATAAATAAATTGCTGAACATAATCAGCACATTTTCTCTCTAGATGAGGATGACAAATACAGTCAGTAATGCATTGTGCTGTATTTCTGGTGTTACCGCTGCTTAAAGCCTCTACTTCCAAAAGGCAGCGTGTCAGAAGTAGACAGTAGTGAACGTAACTTGCCCTATGCAAATGTCTCCAACTTTAAGAGAACACTAGTTTCCTCGGTGCCTAGCTCCTCCTTGTAGTGCAAATAAGGAGGAAAAGAGAGGAAAGACAGCATGCTCAGAGTCCCCCTCTCTGTTATTTCAGGAAGCTATTTGGGAAAACAGTGGCTCAGGCTCTACATTTCGGAGTAGCCTGAATTAGCCCAGCCACAAGCAAAGGGCTCCTCTTCAGCCAAAGATCGTGCTGCATCCACTCACTCTTCAAAGCTCCTTCTGCTGATCCTCATGACCATTCCTGGAAACTATTATTTGTGCAATCCAAAGCACGGTTCCAAGTACATCTCTCTAGTCAGAGCAACACATGCCTAACGGCGTTATAAACCACTCCGCACACAGTACGAGGGAATCCATGCAGCTCCAAGGCATTTTGTAAACAAGCAGACATGCTGCATACCAGACAAGAGAAATTTAACAGCATACAAGAACTAGGAATTTAAAATGCATAGAGGACATCACTGACTTTATTATGGCAACTATCAACACTTTTTTTTTTTGCTTTTTTTCAAATCCTTAAGGTTACTTACCCTACTTATTTGCTTTAAAATGTCAGAACACCAGCACAAAAATGGGTACTAACCACACAAATAAGCAACACTATGTTTTGCCTTCTCTTTGTCCAATTTTATGCAAATAGCACCTGCAGCTTCTTTCTTCTGTTTCACCACCTCTTCTAGACGGCAGAGGACAAACATGCTTAAAGCAACACAGGAAAAAGCACCTGAAAGATTGAACACGCTGACAGGGCGCCATCCCTTAAACCTGATGCAATTTCAACTCTTACACTTTGACAGACACGTGGCTAAATGGGAGGCAGCAGAAAAAGGGAGGAAAGCTATCTTCAGTTACTCCTTTTATATTCTTGCTCTCATTTCTAGGCAAGTGGACTGTGGGGGGAAAAAAAAATACATCACAAAGCATCAACACAGATGGCAGTTTGGCATCCTCCAGCCAACCTCACACCTGCAACTTCCGCGACCCTGCTGCAGCTGTGCTTTTTGTCTCCTCTCGCCCCTGCACAGACAAAAGCTGCAAAACACACAAGCGTGAAGTGACCCACTACCACCGTCAATGTCATTAATGAAAAAAAGCCTGCAGGAAATCAAGCTGCAAGCCTCCACCGTTGGCCTGCTCCCACCGACGCAACTCCACGTGCACCATCGGAAGAGGTAGTCTACAGGCAGTTCGGTCAAGACCGTTTGCTGCGGGGGTGGGAAGAGGCAGGTTATTTTTAAATCTCAGTCCAACAACAGAGGGAGTAAAAAAAGAAAGCATATAAGATTGAGACGTTCTGAAGAGAACTTGACCATTACCAACACCGGCATGAGCCACAGGAGCTCTGTGCTGTACAGGGGGCCATGAGCCCTGCAAGGACAAAAGCGAATCTCCTCACTGTAGTTTTTATTTAGACTCTTGCAGTCAACCCCGGCAAAATGGGAGTTACCAGCTCTCTCCGCAACACGCTGCTTATTCCTGGCCATGGCATTTCATTTCATTCCAGACCATGCCTTGGCACAGCTGTTTCCACAGGCACTGTGAGACTCGCACGTTACAGAAGGTGGTACATACTCCTGCCCGCTCCGAGATGCAGCAAGACGATCCACCCCCCCCATCTCTAAGTTTTATGCAAAACCCACAGATGATAGACACCACCAGACCCAACGTCTGTATTTCCTTCAAGACTCAAGTCAAGGAAGGCAATGCATGCAAGACTTCTTGTGGGTACTAGTTTGGTTAATTTTTATTTTTTTTTACATATATTTTTATACAAAGAAGATGCAGCTGGAGCATTTGCCAGCGCATCTGCGACTCCACAGAGACTGCCTGTTCCCACGCCTCTCTGCTGGAGGGCTGCAGCCACGACTGCGGCCAGCACGAGACTTGCCGTAGACTAAGCCCTGACCAGTCCTCCAGAGATAATCAGGTTAGATGATCTAATGGTCCTTCTGGTCCTTAAAAAGAAAATTAGCTGTGAATCACTTCGATGCTTTGAAACCCTGGTGCAGTTTCTCCCGCAGACTGAGACGCCACTGCGAGATGAAACTCAAATCCAAGCCAAGTCTTACTGTTGTGGTCAGCAGCACATGGCTGCAGCCATACATATTTCAAAACCAAGGTGGAGCAGATGACCAAGGAAGAGGGGTGAAGCCAGACAGGCTGCTGTCTGTCTGTAGGATACAAAGGCATTCAGTTGGCTAAGAAACAAAAAGGTAGCAGCCTGAAGGGCTTCAGGGCCCGATGATTCCGATATGTAAAGCCTAGAACGGCAGTCACCTGTCTGCCACCACTCAGCCACTCAACCCTACTTACCAAAGCACAGTTCTCTCATCAACTGGGCAGAACTTGCCACCTATTCCTCTTGGACAGGTGACCAGAGCAAGTAACTTATCCTCTAATCATATTTCACCCTAGTAATTAAAAAAAAAATAATCTGAATTTGCCACCTTTTCCTCTTGGACAGGTGACCAGAGCAAATAACTCATCCTCTAATCATATTTCACCCTAGTACTTAAAAAAAAAAACAAACCTGAATTATGCACTAGATGGCTATTTAAAAGGATATAACCAAAGAGTCGCTTTTTTTTTTAAGCTTAGAAACTACTTTTTCTCCAAGATCCACCTGTCCAGTTGTCCATACTAAGGTGATTCAGTGATATTTAAATCATACGAGGCCATTGCTGTTTAGAACTCCCACAGAAACCTCCCCAAACAGATTGAATTAACTGATAACTTATATTGAGAACGTATTCCTCCAACCTACAGATGCTGTTCCTCACGTTCCTGCCAAAGCAACTCTACTCCTACTCTCTTCCAGCATAACTGAGTCTAAAAATAGCCTTATAAAAATATTAAAATGGTTTTCATCATAGCTTAAACTAGTGAGATGGCTTTGACAACTCTTCCCACAAAGCAAACTCCCTGCAGACCTCTTTTAAATACCCTAAAAAAAGAGCTGCAGCTTTGCCTACAGAATTGAAATCTAAAACAAGTTAACAGAAAACAAAAGAGGAGGCAAATTATTACAAGCGAAGCATTCACTGCTGCATGGAACACTCTTTGTCCAAATATACTGCGTTTAAGAAATCTTAATATCATGTAATTAAAACCTGAACTAATATGGCCTGGGAAGTGGAGCTGTAAAAACAAGGCTTTCAGGATTGTCTAGTTTGACATCTTCTTTACCTGGCAGAAACGGGTTTGTCTTCCTTAATCCTTCCTATACAACCACCAAGAAAGGTCTGTATGTGTTATAAGAAGAGCACCTGAGTTTTTTTAGGGATCAAGAAAGAGTAACAAAACTGTAGCTAGGCCTAACCCCGTTCAGACCATCAAGAATGCTGCATCTTGTTCACCTCTTGTTAACTACCACGCCTCTTGCAAAATCAGGCTGTTCTTCAAGTTACATGTTTCTGAATCGGCCAACTTAATGCAAATATGCTGAAAATGCTGCAGGAAACATGTCGTGCCGCAGAAAGAAAGGAAAAAGCACGGAAACCCACAGAAGTTAAAAACAAAAAACCACAGGTAAGCCTCTTTCCAATAAAAACAAGCACTGCCCTCCGCAAAGCAGAACTAACTGAACCAGACAGGGAAAGCTAGACAGATTTATGGAACACTACAAAACAACAGTTACCCCAGACTTAAAAAAAAAAAAAAAAGAAAAAAAGAGGAGCAGGAGGTAAAAATATAGTTGCCTCCAAGACCCTGAGAACAGGTATCCACCTGCTCTGTCCACCCAAACTACTGTTTAGGGTAGTTCTGGGCACACAAAGCAGCATCTCTAGGATCCTAAATAAAGTTATTAAAGAAATCAGCTGTCAGGAATATCAGACTCTATATTTTCAATATAATCACTCTGAAGGAGTTACATGGCATCTCATGCCGGATCTCTAAAATGACAGATAATTAAGTAACTTGCAAAAACTTCATAGACAGTAAGACCAGAAGAAATTCTCATTGCTATAAATAGGTCATACAAAACAGATGTGCCTGGCAATGCCTGACATCCAAGTCTTGTGGTCAAACTACCACTTCACACCTCCATCCCAGGGGATGTTCAAACCTCTACAATCTAGGACTATTCTTGGAAGTCTTATTTTATTCTTCCTTTAACTAGAATTAAATCTCCCTTTAACTAGAAATCACTGCAATTATGTAAATTGCTGTTATCACATTGCTTGCTTTCAAAAAAATTAAACTCCAAGTTATACCTGGAAGTTATAAATTCTGTGCATCTACATACGGAAACTATTGTTTGGGGCAAAACATGTCATTACAAGACAGAGCTAAAAGAAGAGACTCATTTTTGCTTTGTGTCCCTTCAACCTTTTCTCTTTAACTACTGGAAGCAGTGAATCAAAGGTAAAATGAACTGACTTGCCCCAGTTTGTTTCCATGCAACTTAAAGCTGCATCATTAATGTTTAATGTTTACTCCCATTGGTCAGGGGAAGCTTTTTACATGCTGAATGTGTTTCATCAGAGAGACCTTTTCTCTTAAAGAAAGCGAGAGAAAAAGCTATTCATACATCCTTCAGATTCTGTGTAGACCTAAAGGGCACGAATTTTGAGTCCAGTTTCCTTTTTTTTTTTTGACAAAAATCACTCCTGAAAATAAGTCAGAACCAAACTGGGACTAATTTGAAGTAAACAGAAGTTAAGCATTAACTCAAAAACATAGGTCACTCTATCCATGACCATCCTGACCTCAAAAACAGATCTAGAGAGATCAAAATTCTGACCTTTTTCCAACAGATTAGGCAACAGTCAAAACAGTACATTAGAGACAAGGAGTTTTGGAAAGGATACTGAATAGTTATCCTTTTTAACTGGATCACACTCTAGCCTTCATTAACCGACCTCTTCACAGAGCACAGGACAGACTTCTCGCCACTCGGCTACAAAAATCCCTTGGCAATGTTCACGATGGGCTGATGGGTGGTTGTACGCACTTTTGAAGGCATTAGCTTCTTTCCTGTGAGAGAATCCATTGACTCCAATACAAAGCCTTAACCAGAAAGCTTTATTCTTAACAAGCACATTTGGCTTAACATACTCACATCTGAACTTTAAGCTCAATTACGCTGTGCGTAAAGTTACCCTACAGTAACATCTCAGCCACCTTCCTCACTATCTCTAAAGATGCACACCAGAAGTCCAGCACTTCCACCCTAGTTGGGAAGATACACCAAGCTTTTTCTGCCCCCACTCCTGATTTTGGAAGCCATGTTAAGTTAGTAAGGTTGCCAAGAAAGAAAATATATTGGGAAGAACAGAGTCTCTCAAAACAGGCAGATACTTGAGAGAGAATAGCTAAAGCCGTTGTTAAAATACAGCTTGAAAAACATGGAGTTTGTAGCTCCTACTAAGGCCAGCCTCAAGCTTACAATGAAAGATTAAAATCTGTTAGTCTAAATCAATTATCCATCCTGTATGTGCACGGTACATTTGAACCACAGAGTCTGGAGAGGGCTTTGCATCAGAGTACATACTCAGTAACAGCACTCATTTCCCCAGCAGCAAGCTAAATTTCAGCTTAAGAGCTCAAACGTTCCCTTGACTATATTCATAACCAAGGCTCCTGCCTGCACGGTAGCTACAGAAGAGCTACGTGTGAACTCTTTACCTTTGAACCAAAGTTACTAACGCGCCCACTGAGCTGCTGTTCTCCATGCAAGATAACCTAGATTTAAAATGAATACACGTTCACAACGGCATCAAGAGGAAACGTGCCCTACTGGACTCAGCAATTTCGCAGACTAGCAGAAAATGAACAAGCATTAAAAACAGAGATAATCCATCACAATATGCACTTCAAGTATTTAGTAAGTGTACTTTGGGTTTCATTTATTTATAACAACTCAATGTTCCAGGCTTGCATCACTGTATTGTGTAAATACAACAAAATCTTATTTTAAGACTTCCTTGTAGCACTCTGCTTAGTACCTGCTTGCAAGAAAGGGAGATTTTTTTACTTCAACACAAGCATACAGATGAAGATGATTCCTCTGCAACATCTGTCATTATGTTCTCGAATGAGTTTCCAATACTGCTTCTCAAACTGGTAGTCTGGTCGTATCTCAGTGTCAAATTATTTTAGATTATTCAAACACGTCATTACTCTGCTCTCTTGATGCAACTGGCTTAATCCAGTAACAATTAAAAAAAAAATCACTGTAATGCTTTTGACTATGGACTTGCATATGTAAAAAGTGAATATAAAAGGCAGCCTCTCTGAACAGACTTATTTGTTTTAAATACATAAAGTCTCATTTCATCATCAATACGTACCTGATCACCCCTAAATACTGCCAGCACAACACACGCAGCTCCTCTTTGTCCTCCTTCCATTTCCTCCTCTCTCCACTCTCCTTCCTCAGCTCCATCCAGCATCCCCAAATACCAAACGAGCAAGAGTCTACTCTTGGGGTGGTCAAGTCAAGGCTCCCCTTGAGCTGGCCGAGCAAATGGCACTCCTCACTTAGCCAGGTGTGTACACACACGGCCACCACACACACGGCGTCACCCTCCCCTCGAAGATGCTTGGCTTTTTGGGGGAGAGGGTTTGGGAAAGAAGCGGGGGGAGCACACGCTCATACACACCGCCTTTTCTAGCACAGCCATGAAAACTGACCTTGAGTCACACACAAAGACATCTTCACACTTCAGACTATTTCATCAAAGCCATAAGCTTACTTTCCAGTTCAAGCTTGGCCTCAACACAATTCTGGGAAATTATGGGGTGGAGGGGGAAGAGATCAAAACTATCGATGGCTGCCTACGTCCAATTTATGTACTTAGAGGACTTCTCTGGACCAGAAACCACTGCTCTGCGTTCCTTCCCGGCCTCCACCACATGAGACAAGTTTTACTTTGAAAGTGATCCTAAATGGAAGATTAAGTTTCATTTTCATGCACCTGACCCCACTATGCCTTTCTGGACTCCCTGCAAACTGTTCAGACCAGGCTTCCATATTGCCTGGCAAACTAAAAGCTTTACAATCTAAAAGACAAGCTTCAAACCTCTCCATCCCCTTCTCAGCTTAACCCTACAAAACAAAAACACTTAATAGATGTGCCTGGGTCTCAGTGAGGGCAGAAGCTGGTCCTGCAGATGAAACCACGTTAAAACTATTTATCACACTCAGCGGAAAAAACACCAGCTCTGCCTCAAAACAGCAGCAACAGCAGTGGCTATCACTCTTTGGAGAAAATGGACCCAGTTTCTAGGCTTATGTTCCACTCTGGGGTGGGCTGAAGTGACTCCAGAACAACCGCTCATCAGTGTATTCTTCAGTGTTTCCATTCAGCAGCTCTCCCTTGGGAGAATGAAGGGGAAAAAAAAAAAAAGAAACAAAGAAAAAAAAGACCATAATGCCTATTTTTAGACCTCAACATACAAGCTGAGGTGCACGCGCTACTACTACTGTAGCAATGGCAGCCACAACCCCCGACTTCTTGTTTGTCATCAATCAAATACTCGGAGAGGATTGCATCGAACTGCGAAATACGCTCAAATACAGCTCCAAAGCGAAGTCCCAGCCAGGTCCTTGATATTAGTTACTATAGAAACCAGTCCCCCGGCACAGGCTCTCACAGCAGGAAATCATGCAGATTTCAATTTTACATAGTAATAAATGCCGCAGGAGAGGAGAATTTCACAACAATTGCCGGGGTTGATTGTACCAACCCAGAGCTCCTCTACCCCACACCACCACCACGAACGTGCTCTCCTCCCCTCCCACCCACACAACTGCCACTGCCATTAGTTTTGAAGTGGTTTCCACAAAGCCCGTGTTGGGACGGCTGCTGCAAAGGTTGCAGCGTTTTTCAGTGGCTTCATTAGATTAGAAAACATACTCGTTTTTACATGCACGAAGCCCAGGTGAAAACAACAATAAAAGCAAGAAGCGCAAAGCCGTAGAAAGATTTAAGCACATATAACTACACAAAGTCCAAGCATTTCACAGGAAATACTGTCAGGTCACAACCCAGGGCTCCTTTGGAAATAGCCCATCTTCCTTTCCATCTCCACCCTGTCCAAAAAAGCAACCCAAACAGAGGGCAGGTCACACATTAATTTGTAGGAAAAACCACTGTAGAAAGCACAAAGACAAGAGGACGGCTCCGAGCCCTGAAGTGGAACAGCAAGGTAATTATATTTTAACTTTTCAGAAGTAGTTTTACAGGTTGGACTTCATCAGGTGTGGGAGTGGAAGATGCACAGCACAATGCACTTCTTGTCCCAGGCAGATGCTAATTTTATAGTGAAATTCAAGAACCAGCAGGGACTCTTCCCCACCTCTCTAAATGAACCCGTAAGCCCCAACAGTGCGAGGTTTTGCTACCTCAACCAGGGACAAAAAGAGCGGGGAACGGCTTCACTGAAGAAAACTAACACGTAGGGGAGGAGGGAAGGGGTGAACAGCTTGCAGAGCAACAGGAACAAACATTCATGCTGGCAACACCCCACAAATCATCGAGCAAACAGAAGGACAAGAAAATGAAGGAAGCTGGTCTATTTTTAAGCGAGACCTCATTATTACCAGGAGCATGCACTGCTTCCCTGGAAGCAGCAGGTATGCAAACATGAGATGAATCATATCACCAAGTAAATCAGCTGGCAGTAGGGATGCTAGTTTGCATGGACACACGCGGAGCAAACATATAAAATCTACTGTCCTGACACCTCCAAAAGTGTGTGGAGGAGCATCCTTCTGGGAGGCAGATTGCATTATGGAGAGCAAAAAAAAAAAACCTGTTAGACAATGCAAATGTCACTGATGCTTCTGTTAATGACTTTTGTTAATGCTTTTGTTAATGATTAGACAGAGCTCCATTGTTCTGGACACTAAACTCAACATTAGTCTGCTGGAGCTTGTAATTTCACTTTTTGTATACCTCTTACGTCATTAGAAATAAACATCATTTCTGTCCAGCCAGGGCAGGAACAGACTTAGGGAGCTGGAGAAGACATCCCAAGTCAAAGCACACATTTTTATGCCATAGCCTTTGCACAAATTGCCTTGATATAAAGAAATTCCACAACTGGTTCAAAGGACCTATGGACACGGGTCCAGTGAGGTTGAGGCAACCGCCAGGGCTCTGGTCAGGTCCATGCTCACCTCCCTGGAAGTCTGTTGAGTTTGCATAAAGTCAGTTGACAGCACCAACTTGGTCCTTCACCAACACATTATCTCTTCTTGGAAGCTGCCTCCAACAAGAGGACAACCACTGAACCTGCATTTCAAGACATCTGTAAGGCACAAGGGATGAGCAGTTGCTGTGCTTCTGCTGCCTCCATCATACATCATGGGCAAGGTCCACAAGGCAAGAAGTACCAGCTGACTTGACAGAAACCTAGCTTAGTCTGAACTGTTTTTTTTAATTCTCCTCCCACACCACCTCTCTTTCTGTCAATGGCACATAAATAAGATATGAAATAAAGTGCAATGGAAACAGACCTTCACCTGCCTTTGCTATCCCACCGGTGACAGATTAAAAAAAAAAAAAAAGCTGCAACAACTCTCTTGTTGTGGTTACTATAGAATTGTTGCTATGTGCCAACCAGCAATTTATCACATCAAAAGGCTGACTGAATTAGCCTGAAAGGGGATCTCCCACCACAGGAACATGTGCTACACTGGGAAAACCAACCACCAAGCAAAACCTCAGCCTCCATTTTCAAATCCACATCCCATTATCAAAAGGATGCTTTTGCATCTTTGCTTCCAACTTACTAAACTGTCCAAATGAAGTTCTCAGAGCCACGTATAATTTATCCTCGCTATTTCCCAAACTGGTTCTTTAACACATCAAAAGTTTGGTTCTGCTGCAAAGACTAAGAAAACTCTTGGGAGCTACAAAACCGCTATTTAGTTGCCGAAGTGTAGGTGCTCTTTGTGAAGATGCCCACAGAAACAGAAAGTCATGGATTCAGGAACAACAATCAATCATCCCAAGCCTGCAGAAAAACCAGGACCTAATACTCTCTCCTACTAAAAGCAACACAGCTGCATAAGGAAGGGGAGAGGAAGAACTGCAACTCAGACTGAGTATATGAAAATTTAACCCAGTGCTGTTCCCCCTCCCCACGCTCCCAAAGACTTCTGATTCAGATGATAGTAAGAAGATTTACATTCAGTTGTGGAAAAAAAAAAAAGCCAGCCACTCCTATCTTGACATACCTACCCACTCCTTATTTGCTTCTTCCCCCCTCATCCTTTTATTTTTCTCGTTCACAGAAGTTAGTCTTGCATTCAAATTTTCTGTTAGCATACACAATCACTTGGCAGCTTTACCCCTTTCCTAACAATACTTCAGTCTCTTAGGAAAGCACCTTAAGCTCAAAAAAAATACTAGGTTGTAGGGCAAATACAAACTCTACTTATACACCATGTTGTGCACCATACCAAAGGGTAGCTGACTATGTAAATTATTATAGTGATTATTTTTATCTGTTGCCCTGGAAGTGTCTCCTTAGGTGGGAGCATCAAAGCACCACAAACAATGCCAACAACCCCGAGCTAAATTTTGTCTTGACCTCAAAGGGGGGGGGCAGGGGGGAGGCAAAATAAATAAATAAAATTTCTTTATGCTGCAGTGCATGCATTCACCCAAAGAAAAAGCAAAGGTAATGCTTTATCTGCAGAGCAGCCCATTTAACCCCCTAAATATAAAATCTATTAATTGATAACCAAACTCCTTTTCTTGTGTTTGGACATATATTTGGGTTCATCCCATTTTGACTACTCCAGCCAAATGGGCTCCCATCAGCAGCAGAGTTCTCGGAGTGCCACACTTGTTGAAAGACATGGACTGATATTTGCTTCATCTCTAGAGAAAGACAGGAATATGGAAACAGAGAATAGCATAGCACTGCCTGTTATATATATATATTTTTTTTTTGGTAATTTTAGCACTTGTAAGCAGCATTTCCAAGTCTCCCTTCTTAAAATGCAACAGATGTGTAATATGCATCCAGCTTCAGAATTATCGGCCAATGATTCTGAATCAGTCCTGTGTTTTGCATCATTTTCATGAAAGTATAATGGAAGACGGAATGGTTCATTTAAATAATTTTCTTCCTGATTATTTTATATTTGAAAATCCACAAAGGAAAAGCCTGGACTGTATTATTTTACTTCAAAGACTCCATGGGAGGAATAAGTGCTTATTATAGAGTCTTATCTTAACTGACAGGAAGCTCAAATAAAGGTTTCATTATTTGAGTATGAGCATATAAAGTTAAAGAGGAGTCAGAAAAACAAAAGAATGGGACAATGAGAACCTTTTCCTCTTGTGCCCAGCTTTGTTTTCACTCTGCAATTATGCACAAATCATCATAAAGTCATAGGATAGTTTGGGTTGGAAGGGACCTTTAAAAGCCATCTAGTCCAACCCCCCTGCAGGGACATCTTCAGCTAGATCAGGTTGCTCAGAGCCCCGTCCAACCTGACGTTGAATGTGTCCAGGGACGGGGCATCTACCACCTCTCTGGGCAACCTGGACCAGTGTTTCACCACCCTCAGTGTAAAAAATTTCTTCCTTCTATCTAGTCTAAATCTTCCATCTTTCAGTTTAAAACCACTACCCTTTGTTCTATTGCAGCAGGCCCTGCTGAAAAGTTTGTCCCCGTGTTTCCTGTAAGCTCCCTTTAAGGGCTGAAAGGCCAAAATAAGGTCTCCCTGGTTCCTTCTCTTCTCCAGGCTGAACAACCACAACTCTCTCAGCCTGTCCTCATAGGAGAGGTGCTCCAGACCACTAGTCATTTTTCTGGCCCTCCTCTGGACACATTCCAACAAATCCAGGTCTTCATCACAGCTCCCCAGTCCACAGGCAGGAGCATAGGAATTTACTTCCAAAGTGTTACATGGATTTTAGGTCTACTGCTAGAGACTGTGGTGTTTTTCCCCTCCCTCCGGCTCTATTTTTTAATTTTTTTTTAATTTATTTTCCCGATGAAAATAAGTAAGTAAAAAGCCACCTTTCAGGACTGTCCATAATATTTTGCTGTGGCACCAAGGATTTATCCCTGGAGTCACACTGTGTCTGATTTGAAGCGAGCAAGATACTGGTTCAGAAGACCCAAGCACACTTACTTGGGAGATAACAGATGCTAATTCCAGCACTGCAACACTTTGTGCAGCTTGTCACCTTGGAAAACCACTTCAATACATGCCATTTCTATCCTGGCTAAGGTGACAAAACCCCCAGAGCAAGGACCACCCGAAGGTGCACTCACACAATACCTGGAGCAACACGGATGCAGAGTCTGCTTAGGAACACGTATCTGCAGCAAAGGTACTATTTTAAGCAGCTTTATTAAACATGAAGAGCAGTTACTGAATACTGCAGCACAAGAGCTACCCGAGGCAGACACAGATATTAATCAGACTTAATTTTGTAAGTAAAAATGTTAAACCATATTCACACTTCTGTGTGCTGATAAAGTTTAATGGTGCCTGAAAAAAGTACAAACGCTTTAATGGGTCACTTGTTCCATGCTGATAGATGCTGCCTCTCAAACGGGTAACATGAAAGCAGCCGTGCTGGTTCTGGTACCCTATCACTGCTGCACGCCATGAAGGCTCAGGCTGAGTTTTGCTTCCAGGTCTGCTCAGTGTCCTTTTGTAGCTGGTTGACCATCCACAGCTCTTCCCTCCCCAACCTCAGACCCTCTCTGCCCATCAGGCACCCTCAACTGGAATTTCCTGCAACTCTTTTCAGTAGCTCTGCATTGCCTTAAAGTCCTCTCAGACATCTGTAAAATGAAAGAGATGGAAAACGTAAATAGCACCAACCAGCATGACAGATGTCAAAATTACCAAAGGCAGGGAAAACATACCTTCAGTAGCACTTGCCAAGTTGAAACAAGACAACTTCAAAGAGCATTACAATCCGTGGCATCCAACTGGCCAGAGAAAGCCGTGCGATACACTGAAACGTATCTTGAAGTGATTTAACTAATATGCTAATATCAAACACACCTATGTATATGTAAAACCCTTCAATATGAATGAAAAACAAAAAACCCACAAGAGTGGGTATCAGCTGCCTCATTAACAATCCCACTTTGAAGATCAATTTTAAGCTTCAGGGTAAATCAAAGCTTTTAGATCATCTTTCCATAAATTTTAATTTACACCTGTGAACGCGCAGGTAGGCAAAACTGGGGCAGCTTTTCCTCCTCCATGGAAGTCGCTGATGGTATATTAAGTAGATACAGAATGCATCTCCACATTAAACTCCCTCATAACACAAGGAGGATATTTACTCTTCTCACCTACTTTTTCAGGTTCCAGAATTCCAGAACTTATCTACAAAGGCCATTCAAACGCAGCAGAGGCAGAAGAACACTAACATACAAAAAGCAAAGCAATTTACACACATGCTTTTACACACAGTTCAAACCCAACTTACAATATGTTTATATGTGATATATGTTTATATTTGGGATACACAGTTCTTGCTTTCATAAGAGAATAAACTTTTACTATCAGGTAAACAGCTATTAAAGGAAATCAGATCTAAATCTCTTTCATGCCTCAGTTAGAATTGATGCAGATGAAAACATTCAAAATTGCAGATACTGAACGACTTACAAGAACACAAACTCACAAGTACACACTTCCCCAAAAGGAAACTTCACTGAGGTTTAAAGGTATCCTGAAATATTTATTAATATTTTTTGAGAATTCTCTTTAATAACCATAGTGAGAAATAATACCAGATTCCACTGCAGACTAACAAGTTCTGCCAGGCCGTATGCCAAACAGATGTAGCCTGAATAATACAAACTGCTAGATAGATGCGTAAATCTTGTCAGAGCCTGAGCCAAACATTTGAAGGAATTTTGTTTTTAAAAATCTCTGGTACCAGCAAAACCCAGCACACCCTGCTATAGAGCCAGCATTATTAGAAAATTAGCAACGTAACTTGACAGAGTCCCCCATCCAAACGATGTTTTTCAGATGATGAGACCCACAGAAATAAAACCTTTTGGCAACAGATCCATCGGAACTACTTTGCTCATGTTTTTTCTTGTCAAGCTGAAATCAAAAAACATTGAACTGAGGGAACTAAATCAAACTCAGGGGAAAAGAGAGACTAAACTTTGGGTTGATATGCATCTAAACAGAGAGATTGCAAAGAAGGAAGAAAAAGCTGAAATGAGACATTTGGGAAATTCACCTGTGTATTGAGTCACCATAAAACACCGGGTACTTCCCATTCAGGGCTTTTCGTACCTCAAAAGCTACGATGTCAGGAAAACACAGCAAAGTACAGGTTATCCAACTCATCCAACCACAGGTTTTGCCACAGGTAGAGTTCCAATTACGCCATCTATTTGAGCTCTAAATGGGAATGTGAAGATAAACATCGCTACCATTGCAGAAGGAAATAAATGACATAGAAAGATGCAACAAAAGGGAAAAAACAATGTTTGGGAACAGCGATAATGGCACACGAAGTAGAGAAAGATATCAGCTGGAACAAGGACTGGAGCTCATGACAATAAACTCTCATACTTGAACACTCGCTGACTGCGAAGGTAACAATCTCCTCTTGCATGTGTGTGGACACGTACATCCATGTAAACACTTTTTCTTCTTTCAAAGCAAACGCTGATGCAAACAGATTAAAGAGTAGCAAGAGAGTGCTTCTGCTGACTGATAAAACGCTTTCATCATCTAGATCAGTAGGTCTTAAAAATAACAGGCCACCTTCAGGAAAACTATAAGCAATTACAGATAAAATGCAGCACCCAGCTTCACAACACTCCAGTCATCCTACCAGGCTCTAACACTGTCCCTCCGAAACAAGCATCTGCTTCAATATTTTCATACACAGTTCCCAGAAGCGTTTGGCTCACGCAATGATAAACCAGCCTCATGATTTAAAATACACCAACCCTCCCCTGCCTTTGTCATGGAAAGAGCGACTCAAGTCTTATATATACCCACAAGTTGAACAAGAACTTTGCTGCCTTCGGTTAATCTGTTAACTGAGATCCCTCTGAACAGTGTGAAGCATAGCCAGGTGTTCGATTAGACAATCAAATACTTTATTTTAAAAACTGGGTAAGTAACAGGCAAAATTTAACAAATAATTTTGCCAAGCTAAGTAACTCCTCAAAGGGAAAAGTGGGAGTCCATGAAAATCCCCACATCAGAGAAGAAAAAAACCTAATTTTGTTTGGGTTTGTTTTCTGAATATGGTTGTTTATACTAACGGCAGAATACATTTTTATGAAACTGTATCCTAGTAAGTCTTCGGCAAGTTTGCCATCATCTTCAGCGGGGCCAGGCTTTTATCCCTGTCCACAGCAAGCTAGAAGGACTTGTATTTGTTCAAGGATCAATGTGCAACCTCAGAGATGCTCCAAGGCAATAGACTACTTGTATGTAAATACTCAAATGGGCACGAGTGGAAGTTGGGTTGGGAGGCAGATCAGAACCACCAACTAGCTCGGAATCTTGATTCTTTGCCCAGAACATCACTTTCTAAAAATAAAAACAAAATTCCCTTCTATCCTTTCAGTCAGGGAAAGCAGAAAGACAGAACAGAGGAGCTATACAAATTTGGCAGGCCTGGATTTACAGAGCTCCTTTTGTAAAGGATGTGTTCGAAGAGATAAGGGACAAGACACGACGCTTATTGGACATAGTCCAAATAACACAGCAGAAAGCGCAAAATACCCTTCAAAAACCCACACAAGCCATTTTTGTCAGAGAGTAGGAGAGTTTCAGTCGTTTTGGTATTTGAATGCAAGTTCTATAAGTCTGCCAGCACAGCCAGAAGACAATCTCAAGGATTTTGGTAGGGTTTACTTTGGGGGACAGAGAAAAAAAATAGAAGAGAGCACACTCAAAGGACAGACATGTTAGAAATTCAAGTTTAGTTCTGCCTTAGGTCTCATCCTCAGTTTATTCGACTTTCTGGAGTGTTGATTATTTTACATGAGTAGATTACCCATAATTTACAGAAGGTATGCATATAATGAGGAACTTCTTATCAGAATGTAAATATTAGCTTCCAAAAAAAAAAAAAAAAGTGTTCCTCTTGTCATTCTATGGCTTAATACTTGCTCTAGCAGCTGCTACAACTCCTGTTAGCCAGAAGCAGAGGGAAACACAAGTCTGGCTGAGCTTGCACACTAATGGAAATGCACGCTCTTCACCTTAGCTGTATTACTTTCCTACTCTCCGAGTCAAATGCCAAGGACCGATTAGGACTTTAAAAAAAATGTTACAGAATCTCTAAGGTTAGAGGTGACCAAAAACCACTCGCTCAGCAGCGATATATGCAATTTGGATCTGCTCTTCAGCAACAGAGCCCAGGGACACAGTGACTACGGGGAATGCCCTACCGCTGCAGGGACATCTGCACGCGATGCCTCGGTCACCAGGCCTCCAACATCAGAGAGAAGCAGCAAGCAGCCTTTTGTGTCCTTCCAACTCAGCAGCCTGGAAAGATTGCCAGCTGCACTGTTTTGGCCTCCATACTCATCAACGAGCTCAGACAGTTACCCAGAGAAGCCCACAGCCCAGGAAAATTAATTTTGACCAGTGATGTCAGACTTAAAGAAGAGAAAGGGCAAGCAAAGACGTTCCTCAAGGTTACAAGAACAAGCAACTATCATCATTACATACAGACCCCAAAGGCCAGAGCAAAAGCTGGTTATCAGCTCCATCTTCAGCAATGCTACGCTTATTTATACCAGCTGAATATCAAGCCTTTTACATTTACTTAAGGTACAGAAGCGTCAGTGAATACAGATTTCAGTAAATCTTGCTTTCTAAAATATTATTCATCAACATATAATTCAAATGGTAATTAAGAAGTGATTGATGACGCATTTAAATTACAGGTTTCCAGCATTTTTTTTTTAGTAAAGAAAAGATTACTTCCTTTCTCACGTGTCGCTTTTTCAAAGTGTAAGTCCATCTAACAGATGTCTCACAGATCTGCTTGTCAATGTAACAAGTTAGAATTTTTTTTATTACGACAAATGGTATAAACCGCACAGCATTCTGTTAAACTCAATATTGACACATCTGCTTACCACGTGTATTAGTAGCCATGTCAGCCACTTTCTGAAAGGCATCCAAAAAGGCAGCAGCTGCTACTACTGTAGTCCTGAAATGCATACAGATAACAAAACATTAGCAGTGTCTCATTGCTGCCTATTTAATTATTGCCAAAAACATTTAGGCTTATAAAGAATACGACTGTGAACTTGCAGAGGCCACAAAAAAATATCCTCTTTTATATCTGAACTTAGCCTTTTCCCTCCTTCATTTCTTAATCCCTTCCTTGCTTTGTGTTAGCACTATGGACTTGGAGGCAGCCACACTAATTCCGTGCTGTGAATTGCCCAGGACAGGTGCTATTTCAAAAGAGCCCAGCCATCCCCCTTCTAGCTGATTTCCTCTGATGAACTAATATTAAGCAGTCAAACATGAAAAACAAATCTAACATATATTATACTACACCCATTAGTGTACAAATTACAGCCACTGCTGTTTCCAGGAACATGTATATTTTAAGACTAAGCATTCAGGACCTTCCTTTTATCAAGGATCCAGGCCAAACACTTCCCTGAATTTCTCATCTGAGGAGCATGAGCATCCCTTGAAACGGAAAATAGCAACTTCTTGGAAATCAGCCTGGTCTGGAGTTCTTGGGCAAATGGGAAAGAGGGAAAAGAAGGAAAAAAAAAAATCTCCCCAAAAAGTCCATCCCAACCCCAAAAATAAAGAAATTAAAATCCTTTCTGATCCAATGCTTCTACAAGCAGGTCCCTTCCCGAGAGGCACACCAGCCATCTTGGAGACTCCACAATCCAATGCGTCAACCCCACTAGCCCTGTCTCCCTCCGGGTTTGGAGAGCGCGTACAGACCACACGTCTCTTCAAGTGGCCAGCAAACGTGAGTTACAATTCTCCAAACACATTTATTCTACATAAGCAGGCCCTCGAGCCCTAAACACCTCAGGTCAGTACCAGATTTCTGATGGGTTTATAGCCTGGTTGACCCAATTTAAGTGAAAGTAGGCCAGGGCTCTTACAGGTAAAACACAACCGTGCCCTCTCCACAGTTACCTCGTGGTTCTGTTTCTGCATGTCTTTTCTACCAATAACTCCAATTTCCTCTCCTGACTGTAACAGTCAGCCTCTCCAAGCAAAATCCTGAAGGAGGACCATTGACTTCACTTTGTTTCAAGAGCTCCTTGCTACCCTCCAAAAACCCGGGAGACTTGCAGGAAAGCTGATCCTCGGCCAGAAAGACCACAGGGCTACTTAATTAGGTCAGATTTTATGCAAGTCTCACTCCAAATGTGCCCAAGATACAGGGGACATATCTGGCAGCCTATTAAGTGGCCTACTGACAGCACAAAAAATGCGAGCACAAAAAAACCAAACCCCAAACAAACAGGCTTGAGAGGACCAACCAAATGCATAAGGACTCTCCACATGCCCAGGAGATCAAAGGGAGGGCAGAAAAACCCCTGACAACTAGCCAGCAATATTGAGCCCTGGAACTAGATAACCTTTTCTGGGATTCTCCTTAACAGTGTTTGTGTTCTTCGTCTTCCAAACTTGTGGGTCATGCTGTTATTCATGTACCACGTTGTTAATTATTAATTATATTGCTAATAACAAAGTTCCATTTCTCCAGTAACAAGAGCCAGGAAGACCTGGCTGCAGCTCAGATGACATCTGCTCTCCTTTATCAGAGCACACAGAAATGAACCAGAGGCAAATAGCTCACATTTGCTAGAAACGGACAGCAAATCCTCAAACACAGGCTTTCGTGCTGCCCGCTTGCACGTTCCTGTAGCTAGAAAAGCACCACATTGATTGAATGCAACCCCACAGGACTGGGAAATAAACAAAACCATCCCTCATGCCCTCCCAGAAGACCTGCGGATAAAGAGTACAAAGGGCTAGGAAAGTTCTCCATTTCTCTTCTTTCACTACTTCCTCTGCTTCTTCCACACTCACTCAATGTGACATGAATTGCTGGAAAAGGAAAAACCACATGCAAGCGTGATATTTTAAGCATGGTGTGGCAGAATAAGCATATTCCAGTTGCTTAGGGCAAATGAGCCTAAACCCTGGCTTCTTCAGGCCCAGGTCACAAGGCAGCACAGAACTGCAGAAAAGACTGCCAATAACCATATCTGTCACCACTGCTACTGTGAGAAACACACTGATGCTCTGGGAGCACAGCGTGCGGTTCGGGGAGGGTTGTGAAGAAATGGAGCTTGGATTCGTATTAGCAGAAACAAATTTTACAAGTGAATGAGTTCTAGAGGTAGCAGAATTGGTCTGAGTGTGATACATATGGCACTTAATTAAATAACCCAGAAAGCCATTTGCAATGTATACCACAATAATGTAAGTTTTAATCGGCAACAATAAATGATCCAGCACAGGAATTCCCTTAGTTTTTAAGGCAGAAGAAAGTACTGTTAAGACTACCACAGACTCATTAATATTTTGAGCCCTCTTCTAATATAAACCTGTTGTGTTCTACACTAATAAAAAGGACAACGTAGGGCTAACTCCAAATGTGTCTTCTTTAAACAACAATAAACTATCTTTCCAATTTTCCATTAGAAGCCATGAAATTTAGCTCATTTTATGTTTATTATGTACAGCTGGTGACAGATTATGTAGTTTCCTAAATACATTAAAACAGCAGTAGTAGTAAGTGAAAATTACATACATGGGTGTTGACTATAAAATATGCACAGTTTTACTAGGACACGCTTAACAAATTATCCTGACAGAAGCTGCATTTAATCTTAATGCTTGCACATACAAGGAACTGTAGGGGATCTTGACCGTGTAACACAAAACTTACCGAAGCTGAGACTGCAGTTTCCCAGCTTTATTTATAAAATCTTCCCACACTGGGTAACTTCCCTGCAAGAAGAACAAAACACAATAATGAATGCTTAATTTGAGCATCCTGGTCTCGATAATTCTCATCAAATGAAACTAGAAGTAAAGCAATAACTAAGACTTCTCTATATCCTAATCTAATCAACACCAAAATACATTTTCCCCAGCGAGTTCTCTCTCACATCCTCAGACACCAGTCCCAAGCAGATGGGACGTCAACTGGGTCTGAATCCAGATGAAACAGTAGGTCCTCCGATGAGGCTTTACAGATTTTTCCAAATAGAAACACTAGGGGAACAGAAGGATTTTCACTGAAGCAGGGGAGAGAAACACCTTGCTTCAGACAGACACAGCAAAACCAAACCTATCAGAAGTGTGGTGTCAGAATATTGCAACAACACGTACAGAAAACCTCCCAAAACTAAAAGAAGCATCCCACTTGTTCTTCTTTACAAGTGGATTCTGTGCGTCATTACTGGGTTCCCATTCTCTTTTGCAAAAAAATAAAAAAAAATTATTTTAGAAGCCTTTACAATAAAGGTCTGAATTGACCAAGCGACCACCTCAAACACTGTCTCAAGGTAACTCAGCAATTAGGCACAGAAAAGACACAATGGCCATAAGACACCAAACTTTCCCAACAGCTTCCACGTAACTGCAACACCTGCTTCCAAAAAAATCCCAAATGACCTTGGAGCCCATTTCCGAATTGAAGCTGATAAAGCAGCATGGCATTGAGTGTATGCAAAGTTTTTAAGAAGGTTTAAATCTTCCTGACTTCAAGTTTTCTGTAAACTTTTCCCCCATTTTTTAGAACTGTGTTAAAAGCATAGGCTTTCATTTAAAATACGGACACCAACTGTTCTTGCAAGTTCAGATGTTTATTTTCCAAAGTTAAAAAAAAAAAAGGTGCTGATTTCCATGGTAAAAAAAAAAAAGTCATCTTTTTCAGACCAAATAAAGGTTAAGTTGCTCTCTGCAGAGTAAGTGCAAATTTTCTGTTAACAGCAAAAACCGTGGTAGAAACCTCAAAATTTCCCTTTGATTGGAGCCTAGAGAGTAAAATAAAATATCCCTGCTTCCTTTAATAAAGGTATAAGACTCGCTGTTACCAGAGCAACAGCACAATAAAACCCAGATAAGGCAGATCCTCAAGGCTAACATTACCCCAGCTCTGACTGAAAAAGGTTGCAAGCAAGTGCAGTTGCTTGTGGCAAACTCGATCCACCCCAATAAACTGGTCTGCTTTTTGTAAGTAAAACAAAATCCATTGTCCACACTGCCATGGGAGGCCATGTCTTGTTCAGGGCAAAGATAGCCCCTTCCCCAAAAGCTGACAGCCAAATTCCTGCTCCTCCATACGCCCGGCAAGGCAGCTCCCAGACATTCACGCACCACGGGGGGATTCCCTGGAATTAGACCTGAAGTTAAAACCAAAGGCAAATCCCAAGCCTCCCTTTCAAGTCTGGCACTGGTCAGAGACAATTTAATGTTCTCCACTTCTCATAATTTTGAAAAAATAGGGTGCTTTTGCAGAGCTGTCACATGTGCATCTCCCCCATAGTCACTGCACTTGGGCAGTGCCATGATACACCCACGTGCAGAAGCTGCACCGTCAAGTGTACTAACTGGTGATCTACATATTTTTCAGCAAGGGTTGCTGGTTTTTTGCTAAAAGAATAAAAAACCATCACACCAAAAACCCCCAATGTAAAACAGGTGTTCATAAAACCTCATTATACCTACACGTGTGGGAGCCAGTGGGAAATGCAGAAGGGGGAAGAGAAAATAGCAGTTATCTGGGTGGCGAGACCTAGAATATAAAGTGCTTTGTGCTAAGTGAAAACTGTCAGATGTTTAAAAAAATGAAAGAAACCCACCAATTATTTGAAGGGGGGGGGGGGAGAAATGCTATTTCCTTAAACCTATTAGTCTTACTGAAATCCCCTCCTCTGAACCCCGTCTCCCAGTGTTTGCCTGCATGCCGTATATGCATTATGCATGTGTATGCCAGGAGCCCTGAAAGCCCTGACAATTAACAGCAGGGCCTAAGGCTTTAACTGGATTCTCCAGCAAAACGCAAGCCGGCAAGCGGAGGATACCAAAGCAGCCCGATTATATTTCCATCTCGGCGGTGTATTATCCAGCTAAACGTGCCTGATGGCACGCAGGAGATTGACACCAGCCTTGCGTTTAGCTGCTTCACAGGGAAGCTTAAGACACTCCTATCAAAACACAGCTCAGAAAGAAAACACCTTTTTTTATTTTTTTTTTTTTTT
>VZSF01006159.1:399554-413940 GCA_013398295.1 Chionis minor | reverse complement strand
TTTTTTTTTTTTTTTTTTTTTTTTTTTTGTGGCCAGCCTGGCCACAAAGCAAGCAAAATTGGAATAGTCACCAAGCATTTCCGCGACTCTCTGTTCTTTGTCTTCCAAAATGTTGTTCGCTTCAAGCCAAGCCTACTTAAATCAGCTGTAACAGCTCACTTAATACTTTGTTTGGTTGAAATCAATGCAATCTCTTCACCTGGGCACTCCTACCCTGGCCAAGAGCACCTGATCTCATTTTGAACAGTAGAAAAATGCAGCTTTTTTTTAAAAAAAAAAAAGTCACTGAATTAATAACTTGGGTGGTGGGTTTTGTTGGGTTTGGGGTTTTTTCCCCAATTGTTAAAGAAAACCTTTCAGCAGTTCTGCACCAGCGACGTGAATTCCTGTGCTATCTGCTCAGCTTGCGGTATGGCGATCTGTTTTATGCAACTCTGAACTCTCTCTAATGAACTCAGCTGAAAATTAAGAGGAGTTTGTTTTATCTGTGTTCCAGTAGAATTTGCGTTCACTTTTCCTTGCTGGAGCCCCATCCAGAAGCTCACCTCTCTCAGTGACACACCACTCAAGTCTTGCCGTAAGTTCTGTCATGCCTTTTGAGCTTTTCCAAAATACACTTCCCACCACCACATCCGTGCTGAGACCAACCCCTACCTACAGCAGAAGTGCACAACGCCTACCACTCCACAGGATCTAGTAACTGGGGGTTCTATCCCACCTCCAGCGCCAAGGAAACAAGGAAGGAAGCCATTTAGCGATGCTTGTGGGGACAAACCAAGGAGGTGACAGAGGACTCGGGCTACTGGACTGCAAAGCTCCAGCACCCTGGGGAGCAGGTCCTTCTCCAAGACCTCCTCATGTGCCACCCTGAGCACGGCAGCCCCGCTGTCTCCCCTCCACGTCTGCAATAATAGTTCTTTGCTTTTGTCAAAACAGCCACCAAGAGAAATGGTAACGGTGGTGAAAACCGCGCGCTAAAGGAACCATAAAGCTTCCTCCTTGATTCGACATGTATTGCTTTCTCAATTTAAACACAAAGAAACAGCAGGTGGAATTCGATGTCTTTGTCTAAGTGCTTTTGCAAGGTAAAGCCACTTTCGAAGAGTAATAATGCAGTATTTTTAAATGCTGTCTCCCCCGGAGCCTCCTCTGCACCTTCTGCAATTTCCGATTTCAGCTGGCTGATAAAGGAAATCAATTTTCTCCCCGTTAAATGCCGGGGTTACTCAGGTCCCAGCGTTATCTGTGGAAGCAGGAAGCCTCCTCCACCTCCAGCCCCACTCAGAGAAGAGCCGCTACAGGAATCTGGGTCACAAATCCTCTTTTTAGCTCCTCACGGGTTAAAATAGCAATCGGTTACGGTGCACGTTTAAGTGGTCTTCTTGAAAAATCATTAATGGTTTAATCCGGGGACTATTTCCCCCAAAGTAACCTTGTGCCCCATTATTTCTTCACCGCCGGATGAAGAAATTTGGCGTGTCGTCCACGAGGCGGGTGTTTCACCATTACGGAACGGCGCTCCATGGCGCCCAGTCCCCTCAAGCTCCTCAGCGCGGCCCAGCACTCGGCCTGCCGAGGGATGTCACTGGTAAGCCATAACATGCCATCACACCACCCTATTGCTTAATTAGCTGGTTTATAGGTGATTAGTCACCTGATCCCAGGGCCCAGCTCCAGCTAATCTACGCTGAACACGGGTGGGGAAACACCTTTCCGCCTCGGGGCTGAAAAACAAAATGGTGGCTCGTGCCTGTCACCCATGTAGCCAGTCCACAATTAGGGACATGAAACAGCTTTCCCTGGGGGACAGGCGCCACAGCGAGTGTTTGAAAGGCACCAGGCTGAGCTGGGAAAGCACCTGCGAGTGCCGGACACCAACACACAGACCCACCAGCGTCCCGCCAGACGGCGTCCTCCATAGCCGTGGCTCCTGGGGACAGGTCCTCCATGCCTGCCGCTGGGCGGGAAGGAGAGGGGCGCCTCTCCTTCATGATGTCTCTCTCTTCATCATGTCTCTCTCAGCGACATCCCATCTGATGTCCAGACCAACGGACGTGGGCAGATGGTTAGTTTTTGCCTGTCCTTCTCACCACTCAAATCTATTTTAATTGGCAATAAATTTCATCTTCCCCAGTCAAGTCCGGTTCGCTCATGACAGCGACTGGTAAGCTATTTCCTTGCCTTCATCTTAACCCAGGAGCTTTTTCAGCTTATTTTCTCCCCTGTCCCAGTGAGAAGGAGGAACAAGAGAGCGGCTGGTGGGCTGGGTGGGCGCCCGGCAGCTGGCCAGGGTCAGCCCACCACACCAGGGAGAGCAGGCGGCGATCACTAACAAACGGCTCCGGAAGGAGCTTTTTATTTATTTATTGTGAACCAGCACAGCCACCCTTCAACAAACACAGCTCTCCGAGAGATTTATTGGAGTCTGGTGTTCCCTCCCTTCCAGGCCAGCAATCCCGCCGTAGGGAGTGAGAAGAGACCCGGATGAGAAACTCGGCGATTTCTCAATATAGGAATCACAGAATCAGAGAATGTTAAGGGTTGGAAGGGACCTCTGGAGATCATCTGGTCCAACCCCCCTGCCAGAGCAGGTGCACCTACAGCAGGTTGCACAGGATGGCGTCCAGGTGGGTTTGGAATGTCTCCAGAGTCAGAGACTCCACCACCTCTCTGGGCAGCCTCTTCCAGTGCTCTGCCACCCTCAAAATAACAAAGTTCCTCCTTATGTAAGGAAGGGTAGACTTGCAGCAAAGGATCATATTTACTGAAATTGTTATTGATTACATCTAACAGTAAGAACAGGAACCCTGATTGTTGTATTTATTTAAGATTACAACTTGAGTATCAGCAGTCTGGACCGTTTAAAACTGCTCTGTCAGTCCTTCTGCTAAGAAGTTATGATTCTTCTTTTTCCATTAAAAGACACTTATGTCCTTTAATAACTTATTTCCATGCACCCCAACTCCCACAGACAAGACGCATCACATCTTCTAAAAACCCTTTACAGCATTCTTCGAAGCGCTTTCATTTATAAGAAAGGCTTTTCAGCCCTATTGCCAGCGCTTGCTGGGACACCGAGTACAAAGGCAGCAGGGAGAGTTTGGTGCCTTGTTCACAGCAACAACCCATCTAAACTTTTGGGGAGGTGGAAAGAGACAGAGAGCTGCTCTACAGCAAGTCAAATTCAGAATCTAATTTTGGCTGTTCCAGCTACAGAGGTAGGAGAGAAGGGACCAGGTGGGCAGTGCCTTGGTTTTACCTCACTGGTTACCAAGGAAGAGGTGTATGCTTTCCAGAAGACGATTGAACAATGACTATCTGCATACTTCAATAAAATGGAAAAAAAACCACCACTACACAAGCTACAGGAGTTAGGAGTTCTCCACCTCAGTGCAGTCATTCAGCTATGACCAGCTAAAAAGCCAAGTCCCAAACACACATCACTGTGATGGATCTTCACGCCCTAATAACACATCCAAATGCCATACGTCTACCTTTGGAACAAAAATTGTAACCTTGCGCCTGCACATGTATGTCCTCCTAGCCCTCCAAAGTAAACTATGCCAAAAGCAAAAGATGTTTTTATATAGTTTTATCAGATATCAGAAACACAAGGATTATTATGAATGTCTCGTTTCCATGGTATTCAGTGCACTACCTCCAAGTAGCAAAGAGCCTTTACTGTGCTAGACACCACACAAAGTCACAGATGTTACACACAAAGAAGGGCCTGGATAAGCAAGTATGGCTTGCACACAGACACCATCACTCTTCCAAGGGGCCTTCAACAGGCGAAAACAGGAAAAAGTGGAGGGGAAGGGGACAGGAAAACAGTGACAGCCTGGGAAAAAAGAGTGTTCCAGCCACAGATGTCTCAACACATGGGAAGATGCAATGGTTGACAGTCAGTTTCCCTTCCAAGCTCACATCTGGCACTGGAAGTTTTTCCTCTTTTCTAAAAGTAGTCCAGTGGGGAAAAGGGCACTTGGTCAGCCACATCTGCAAGAGTTACAAAGCGCCACCAAACACTAATACGTTCCTGTGTGCAATACACAGATTTAGCCAAGTCCATGACTCATGAATTAGGACTGTCTAGTCCTTTAATAAGCCACAAAAGCTCCTGCAACACAGAAGCGAGCAGAGAATGAACATCATCTTACACAAAGTTCACAACTGCTCTTCTCCATCCAAAAAATTCTGCTTGTTGGCTTTGCCTCTTTCTAGGTAAAAAAAAAATAAACAATTCAAGAACCTGTCTCACGAAGCTTTCTAAGCTGCATCTATTTCCCTAATCTCTCACGAGAATCTTTCAACAGACTGAAACGTAAATTTTGCTGGTGAAGGAGACTTCACTCTTTATGAAGATGCAGAGGTGTACACAAGACCCATTCCATGACTTCTTTGGTTTTGTTTACGTCATTTCGAATATACCAAATCATAGAATGGTCTGGGTTGGAAGGAACCTTTAAAGATCATCTAGTCCGACCTGTAGTTTGACTGCAGTTGATAAAGACCATCTAGCCCATACACAGGGATATCTTTCACTAGATGGGTTTGCTCTAAGCCCTGTCCAAACTGAACACAAACACTTCCAGTGACGCAGCATCCACAATTTCCCTGGGCAAGCTGTTTCACTCCTTCACCACCCTCATAGTAAAAAAAATAATTCTTCCTTATGTCTAATCTAAATCCACCCTCTAGATCTACCCCCTCTTTCTTAAATTCAAAGCCAGGACTGAATCAACAAAGTCCCAACACTGACTTCAAGAGCATCATAGAATCATAGAATCACTTGGGTTGGAAGAGACCTTCAAGATCATCAAGTCCAACCATAACCTACACTACTAAAATCACCACTAAACCATGTCCCTCAGCACCACGTCCACCCGTCTTTTAAATACCTCCAGGGACGGCGATTCCACCACCTCCCTGGGCAGCCAGTTCAATGCCTGATAACCCTTTCGGTAAAGAAGTTTTTCCTAATATCCAACCTAAACCTCCCCTGGCACAACTTGAGGCCATTTCCTCTTGTCCTGAGGCCATTTCCTCTTGTCCATCCCATAGACTGATGTTGTCCATCAGCTGTTTTCCACTGGTGCAGGACAAGAAACAATCAGTTCTACTTTCAGCAGAGAAGTTTCACGTTGGACAATCCATCCAACTATAAGACCAGTTAACAGGCAACTCTGAAAGGTCAGGAAGCTTCCTTTTACTGGAATTCTTTAAGGAAGAGTAACGCATTTATGTAGAGGTCTTTAGGACAGCATAATGCTCCCACAAGGCAAGGAGAGGCACTACTTGACCGCAAATTCCCTTCTGTCTTTCCAAGCTAAAGGTATCCCTGTGCACAGGGAAGCCTGAGCTTAGCTCCAGCAGCAACAGGAACTCTCAACTCACACAGAACTCTTGCTAGGCCAGGAATGAAAAGTCATGAACAGCAAAAGACAAGACAGGAACGTCACAGGATTTCACAGCAAGAGCTGAACACGCACGTCACTGAATGGAGGAGACAGGTATAAACTTGGCGTTTGAGAGATTATAGCGTGTGCATGTGAAAGTAAAAGCACGTCAAAGATCAGATTAAAGTGTCATTTAACCTGTAACTACCCTTCAGGAAAGAAAGCAGGGGTAATTAAAATCAAAGTCTCGTATCCATAGATCTATTCCCATTATTTCTGCCACTTGTTTAGGGAACAGCAGGGTTAGAAACAAGTTCCCCTCAGCATGCACAGTATAAATAGGCCTGCCACGCTTTGCTTTCACAAGGTGGTACATTATCACAACATTGCAAATTATGCAACAAAACACTACTGAAGACATCTCACACACTATTAAAAAAGCTGTCAACTAGGTTTTCTTCTATGCACCGCAGAACCACTCGTTTAGTATTTTCAAAACTGTTTGGGTTTCAGTCTAAACAGAGCATTAGGGCACTGAGAAAAACAGGTAATGGCATAATATCTTGAGGAAGTCAAGACTAAAATCCAATTGGGGAAATCCAGAAAAGGGCAGTCACCCCACTGGGGAAAACACACACAGGTATCAGTTATCTCTAAATTCCCAAAACCACCTGAAGAATGTCCAGTTCCCTGAGCACTGAAATGCAGCACTTCTTAGCAAGAACACAGGTATTTATTACACCTCACTAACCATTTAGAGTGGGAGGGAAACTAAGACTGGAACCATTCTGTTGTTAGAGCGCTGGAGTCTTTAATTTGTATTATAATAAAGCCTGCACTGCACTAGCCCGTATTTAAACATCCCCAGTGGAGGATACCACTTGCCTCATGGTTGTGACTTCAGTTTGTAGTACAGCAAGGACCTGTGAAAACTCATCCCACTTGGATGCTGCATGGCATACAACCCAACTCGTGGTCCTTGTTGACGTACCAAGGAGGCCCATGTCAAATCTATAGCGTCCACGGCCCAGTTTCGTAGTTTGTAAGACAAAGAAGCCCAGCTCCAAAGTAGCCACTTTGGGTAAGCGGCAAACAAAAGTTATCCTCATGCTGTGAGAAAATACATTACACATAAACATAGAGTCTGTCCCTCTCTAAACACAGGAAGTTATTGACAAGGCGGGGTTGGGGGGGGGAACAACTAGCCACAGCTTCTAGAGACCTTTTATCCCATGCTAGATTAAAAAAGCTGGACATTGAGTAGTCTTCCAGAGGAAGCATTCGGTTCCACATTCTCCCCTGCAGGTCTAAACAAGTTCGCAAGCCTGAATAGCAGATTTCTCCTCAGAGACTCATCAATACCGCCTTTCATCCACTCAGTCATTAAACGGCCACTGTGCATACTCGGCAGCTATTTTCTAAACCCACAATATTCCAGCTTGATCAAAATAAAGATAATTAAAATATCAGGAGGCACTCATTCAAGTTAATGCCTACACAGGACAGCCTCAAGCCAACAGCTCTGCGCTAGTAATGCCACCAACACCTCTGTGGTCTCATCACTTCTTCCTAAGCAAGGAGAAACTCATTTATCAGCATTTATTGCTTGATCTCAACACAATCTCCATCACACGAGCAACCAATACAATTTCCAGGACCCAAGAAGTGGCAGTATCTGTTGCCAAAGTACTGACAAGCGTCTGAGCTGACCACACGGGTACCTCATTGGGAAAAAGGCAGCAGCCAGGTAGCAAAGTTTTTAATGCTTTATGAACTTTAGCTCCTGCTGCACAGTAAAGTACAACCATGCTTGTCACAGACTACTTTCTCTCCATTTCACTCCTAAGAAGAGAAACAATCACTTTCAAGCTCCAAGTTAGACACTTCCTTCGCTCATGGGCAATGAGGAATCATGAGGTTTGCTCAGGGATGATTTTGTTAGGAGGCATCACATCACAAATAGGGCTTTATGAACAGAAAATCCCAAATTAAGACACTACACAAAGGGCTTCAGACATACTACAAAGCATGCACGTGACTTATGTGGCCAAAAAAAAAAAAATCTCATGCTTGAGTGGGAAGCATGGTGTCAGTTTATGTGGAAGACAAAAATGTGAACAAATGTGAATCTTTTTGTACCATGAACCAAAGGTCTCTAGTTACACACTCATTGCTAACATTGCACACACCAACCTAAGTTCATTTCTGCAAGCGTTCTTTCTAAAAACACCCAAGGTGATTTGTTAAATGATGCAGCTCGCATCCTAGAATTAAAATAAACTACACAATACTTAAGGTTGTTGACCAGAAGAGTGAAAAGCACGGAGCTCACAAAACAGACAGCCAAATTCTTCATGATCTATGGTTAAGATGCTCCAGTCAGACTTCCCCACCAAAACTTCCCCACTCTCAACTCGTGTTGAGAGTTGATCAGTCATTTGTAGTTGTCATCTCTTCTGCCTGCAAACACCGGGTTATCACAGGGGGAAACAGCAATACCTTTTAAGCAGTAACAACAAAGTGCTGTGTATGCGTGGACAGAAATATGTATTACACTGGGAGCGTAAAAACCATCCCCTCATTAACTCTGTGCTCTAGATGCACTCCATTCCTTCTTGTCCTGAGGGAAATGAGAAGTTACTGAACCTGCAGCCATAGCTTGCCTTTCTGTAAAATGGGAGCCATTCTTTGGAGCCAAGTCACACACAGAGCACTTTGAAGATGAAAGCTGCCATAGTCTTAACCACAAAGCTACCAGACATTTTGTCTCCAATCCTTCGAAACATCTCGGCATTCCAGCTATCTCACAGCCCAGCAGGAAGGAGTCAATCAACATCCTTAAAGGTCAGCATGGATGCCAGTGAACAGGGCAGCACTCGGCACCTTACAGCATCAAGGCAGACATAATTTTGAATTGGAAAACATACACTTGAAGAGTGGAAATGCACTTCCACAGTAGCTTCTTTGTGGTACCAACTCAAATCCCTCTCTACTCACCTTTGCGTGCCCTGAAGCAGACCAAAAAACCACTCTGGATACAGTTCCTATGCTACTATCTGCCATGCAATGCTTTCTGCTCGGCTTCAAGACCACACTGTCTCCGGGTAGCCCATGAACCTCAAAGATATTTTTCAGAAGCTGAGAACACACAGGCTGTTAAGCAGAAGATGCTATTTACAGATTCACGGGAATACTCCATCAACTGTAGCAACTGCTGTACTTTGGTGGGGGGGATGGCAAAAAAAAATTGGGGGTTTTGAGGTCTTTTACATCAAAGATTTTGGTACAGCTTGTGGGCACTCAGAACTGAGGAAGAAAGCAGCGAACTCTCCTGAATATCACCCTCTGTTAGGTATTAACGAGTGCCGAGCCGGTAATTACACAAGACTTCTTGTCCTCCAACATTTGTACAGTCAATTGTGTTTCACGCAGCGCTGCACAACTCCTTCCACACTTACAGCCTCCCAAACCCTATTATGCAGCCCCTGGCGTCCTGCCAGATCCAAACGGAGTACTCTTACAAGGCATTAAAAATCCTCGCCCTGGGTATGCCATGGAATAAGCCAGCCTCGTGCACACTTAACGCGGCAAATGCTTGGCAGTTGCATGAATTGTTAATACTCGCACAAGTGTCTTTGGATCAAGAAAGAACGTGTCCCTAAAACCCAAATGATTTATAAGCATGTTCCCAGCTATGCCCTGTTGCGTGAACCCCCGTGTTTAAGCAGGCAAGCAGTGGCTGTCTTCCTGCACCATCATTCAGCCTCCGCTGCACGTCAATCCCTCCCCCTCAAAGATGTTTACAGAAAGATACTGCAGCTGCTTAGAAAAGGCAAGGAATTTCAGCGTACGCAAGCCATTTGGGCAAGCAGGTTGTTGGGAGGCAGCAGAGGTACGAAATCAGCGCAGCCAGATAAACCCAAAATGCCTTGGGGGCAAAAAGCTTTAAGAAAAAAAAAAAATGGGAAGAAAAGCCGCATAGAGCAGACATGAACTCATTTCATGCTTTCTGGGGAAGGAGAAGAAACGTCAGCTCGCTGGGTTTGGAATAATGACTGTCATGCAAGGGACATGCCAGTGCAACACAGCACCGCATGGGAAAGAAAGGGAGGACAGAGATGTCCTCTCCTCTCCAAGCCGGTACCTCTCTTGCACACAAAACATTTGTTTTTCCTTGCAATAGTTATCAACCTTAACAGCTGGATTGAAACTAGACCTTAAAGTCATTGAACTGAACATTTCTAATCTCCACAGAGATCCCAAGCTGCAAATAAAGCACAGCTGCAGAAGAGCAGTCGTATTACGACATGTCAGGGTAAAACAAATTTGCCCAGATTCCCTGATACGTGTGGACTGCCCCTTGGGTTAATCAAATGTAGAGGACCTGCAGCTGTACTTGCCACACTAACTGTGTCAGCATTTCTATTTGTTCCAATAAATATTTTTTTCCACTCAGTTTATATTATTTGTGTGAAGAGCACAAGGCTGTATCTCACAAGCAAACCAGGCTTACTTAACCAACGGCTCTTAATCCTCGATGTGACCACTCCCGGCTCCATCTTCCACAAAAAGCAAGATTAAAATGCTGCTTCTCACCGCTCACTTCCTAACTGGAGATAAGAGGCTGCAAAAACATAAATGTTTCTCATGCCCATAAGTTCATGCCGTTCTCTTCTGCTCCAACCAAGAGCTTTGCATGGCTGAAGGCAAAGGCACTTTCTGGTCCCAGAGTCCCAGCAGCAGCAATGGAGGGAGGGGAAGGGTTCACCTCCTTTATAGTGTTAAAGCAGAGACTACTGCCAAAAGCAAAAGGCTGATTTTATTGGGTTTTCAGCTAAATGACTGTAAGTAAGGCACATACACTTAAACCAAAAGGATTTCTAAAATTTCACTCCTCCTTTGGGAGCCTTGTTTTTGTTCGCCAACAGGGCAATGTTTGCAGTCCCCCCTCACACCTGCCCGTCCCTCACACACAGGGAGAGGAGCGAGACCAATTGCTAATCCTCACTAGACCCATAAAAACATAGTAAATCCTCCCACTTGGTATAAATGAAGTCACAGACAACCCGTGTCGGTTCAACTGCTCTTTACTCATCCTCCCCCCGTGCCCACCCCACGGATGTCGGGTGCTGTACATGTAACAGCAAGCCCCTGCCCTGCCGAAACACGTGCTGGCAGAAGAGGCAAGACAAATAAAGAACATACAAAAAGAACCAGAATCAAGCAAATGATGCACTACAAACACTGCCAATTTCAATGTTTTCAGAGGTGTTTTCTTGTTTTCCTTTTTCCTTCAAGACAGCAGAGAACAACGCGATTAAAAGGAACATAAAATCAAGACTCAGAAGGAAAAGCAGCATTAAAGAGAATTTGCTCTGCATGAGAAGACAAGATCTTTTGAAACGCATCCGCAACAGGCCCTCCCAAAAATTATCTGCACTGATTTGCTTTGCACTACAAGAAAATATTGAAATTAACAGCACATTACGGCATCCCATTTTTCAATTGCCAGAAATGAGTTACAAACCATTCAGATCAAATACTCCCTTCCCACAGGGAGCTACAGAAAGTGTGCCACGTTCAAAGAGAAACCGCACAGCGTTTGCATGCGGCACACAAAACTGCTTCTCCAAGGGGACATACATGTTTTATTTTTGCTTTTATAAACTTTGATTGCTTTGAAAATGATCTTGCGTAGGAGCGTCACAAATTATAAGTGCCGCATACTCAGTGATGTATCATAGGAAACACCAGGGCTCTGACAATGGACCAGAACTTAAGGATGGGATGGGCAGACTTTTTCCCACCTTTATGATTCTTTAATCTGATCTTGAAATCTCAAAGCATCCAAGCCCAATTCTGGAGCACAAGGGCCAAGTACAATTCCCATTGTAGGCTTTCCACAAACAACCCTGTCACCATGTACACCACATGCTACTCAACAAATGTGCCCCTCGTTTTGCATGGAAGACATGGACTTCCCTTATCAGGAGGCTAAAATTCCAGATGTGCAATAGAGTGCTGTATAAGTGGGATATTTATTAACCATTCTTATATTTAACTCAATAACCTCATTTCGCTAAGTCAGTTAGCTTTAAGTCAAATTATTTTGGAGCTTGTTTTGTCAAGTATTAACCAAAAAATAATTTTGAGGTAGAGGATGGAGAGAAATTTAGGGTTTTTGGAGAAAACATTAAAAGCAGTTCAAGAGACCTCAGCCAGCAAGAGATAATCGTGCTATCAGAAAACGTGATGCATTAGTCACACCGGTATGTATTGCCCTCATTAAGTTTCAAAGTTAACACAGTACAGAGACAAGTAGAAACAATCATTACTCAGGATTATGATTCCCGTTTCTGTAACCTTGTCAAGATCAAGGAGAGCTCAAAATTAACAACAGGTACACCTGAGCTAGTTCTGTGTTAGTGTGAACAAAGAGAGAAAAAAAAATAATAATAAAAAAATCCATCCACGCGTACTGTGTCTTCATCACCTCAGCTGCAGCACCCATCTGCATCCACTGGCAAGACTTCAGAGTAATTTTAATACGCCGTTCATTAACCCTACCATCTTTACAACGAAGTTTAAGGCACAGCCAATACATATGGTAAAAAGAACCTGCGAATTGTTCAGTTAAAAAAAAAAAAAGAAGGCGGATGCTGCAGCAAATCCCTCAGCACTGCAGGGCATGTGGGGCCTTGATCACAGCCTGCGATGAGAAATAGGCACAGATAGTGCACTTGGGTACGCGTGGGCAGACCCCGACGCAACGTCTCCAAGATTCTGCCAGAAGCCTGCCCACACAGACCCGGCGACGTGAAGCAGCACTTAAAATGTTAATTTTCACTTTACTACTATAGGTGTGATTCGTTGAAAGGTTCTGGTTAGCTGTCAAAAAATAGCTACTTTTTCTTAGAAATTGTCATGATCCTTTGTGCACAATTCATAAAGAAACCTAGTGCATCCCATCAGCCGTACAGCATTGGCTGCATCAGACTGAACTACAGGTAAAAATTACTTGTTCTCCTCGTGCTAAATAAATGAGCACATTTTTTTCAACCTTAACAACCACCACACTGCTAAAGATCTGCTGCAATTCCTTCCAAACCTCCCCCCCCACCACCACCAGTAATTGCCAGTTCACAAAACAGGTTCCACTACTACAGAGGATTAGGAAAAAAATATTCACACCTGTGCCCATCTCCATAAGCTCATGTCAACATGTTTCTGGTGAGCAGCATTCCCATGCAAGTAACAATGTGTAACGGGAAAAAAAAAATAAAAAATCCACATAGCATAGGCCCATTTGCTTAGGAGCAATAAAAATCAAATGCATCACTTATGGAACGAAGCAGAGAATAAACATGCTCGGTGTCTCTCTGTGCTGAAACCAAAAACCACACTTCATCTGGAACAGAACATCTCCTGCCTGTTCCCTGCACAGCCCACTAAAAAGGATTCCAGGATTTGTGAATGTTTCCTGCCCTTTTTTTGGGGGAGGGAGTTGTCATTTAATTTTAAAGTGTAATCTTTATTAAAAATACAAGGGGGCTGAGCGCCCGAGGAACAGCACCATGAGAACTGCAGCATTGTCTTGACAGATACACACACACACGCACGCTCCCCCTCCTCTCCGCAATCTGCCTGCTCCCGACAAGCCGTGCTTTTAATTAAATGTCTCCTAAGATCTGCTGAGAGGAAAGTGCATATGAACCCTCGCCAAAAAATAACTTCTAGTGCAGACAACTTCTCCACCACCGCCATCAACCCCCCTCCAAAAAAAATTACACTAGAAGCCGTTCACCTCTGCCAGGCGTTCCCTCCTAAAGCGGACCCCGTCCTCCTCCATCCACCACTGCTTGGTGGCTCCTTCTCCCGCATCCCTCCTCATCCCTCCCTGCTCCTTGGCCCTGCACTGAGTAAAACACCCAAAGAAACCCCATGCCCAGAGAAGCGCGGTGTGCCTGGCCGCTGCTCCCTGCCTTTAAATTACAGCAGTCCCCCCATTTAACCGACACGTCCCTCAACATCTCCCGACAACCGCATCCTTCCCAGCCGGCACAGGGAGGAAGACAAGCTGCCCTTGTCCGGGGGAACACTGCAGTATTCTGCAGTACGGCCACCTCGAGCCCCGGGCTTCGGGGGAGGCATGACTGGCAGAACACAGCCACGCTCTCATGCCATTTATTTCCAGGAGCGGAGGGCGGGAGGCGTCCGCTCGCCCAAGGAAAACCCCGCAGAAGTGCCCTTGGCTGCCAAGGATAGACGGGGAGCGCCTCTCTCCGAGGGGACCCTCGGGCCGAAGGGGTCGGCGCAGTCTGGGATTCCCAGTGGCTGGGATCGAGGAGAGACCTGCCAACTTGAGACCTTCGCCTTCACGCGCAGAAAAGCGGCCAACGCCACCCCCCCGAGCGCACACAGCGCGAAAATAACACCGCAGAACCCACCGAGCAGCTATTTTAATCCAGGCAGGCATCAACTTTTGGGCATCTCCGGGGCTGTGATGTATTTTTTTCCCCCCATGGCGCCCACAGGCACGGCCCAGGCATCCCCACATCGCCCTTCGCAGCCCCACCCCAGGGCTGACAGGCAGCGTGTCCGTCTCCTCCGCACCACGCTCCCGTTTATTCCGCTGGCCATCTGACAGCCCAAAATAGCAGTAACACACACACAAAAAAAAGGGAGAAATTAAAAAAAAACACACCAAGGAAACCAACAAAAGAGGCAGGTTTGGAGAAGGCCGACGCTGGTGCGAGACACCGGCGTGTTTCCGCGGGAGAGAGAGGGAAGGAGGGAGGGAGAGGTGGCGTCCTGCAAGCAACTCACAAGCCCCAAACCGTGGGGGTGAGGCATTCACAAGGGACCCCTTTTTCCAGGCTGCTCCCACCAGGGTGGGGGGGCAGAGGGGACACGCACCCAATTTTTGGGGCAGGGTCTCCAAGAGCAGCCCGGGGGGGGGGGGGGGGTGTCACCCCACCACCCCTTCC
>VZSF01006159.1:319516-399140 GCA_013398295.1 Chionis minor | reverse complement strand
AAGCCGATGTAGGCAATAAGGAGAGGGGGGAAAAAGCCCACCCAACAGCCCCCCTGAGCCCCTACCTGCCTACACCGCCGAAAATTTTAAAAAAAGGGGGGGGTGGAGGGGGCGTAATACAATAAAATCCGGTGCTACGGACGCCCCTCGCCTACACCGACCTGCCCGCCCCGCTGGGGAGCGCCGGGGGGTACAGAGCCGAGCGGGCACCGCGCTCCCACCCAGCGGCAGCCGCCAAGCCCATCTCCGCCCGGCGCGGAGCGGCGCGGAACGGCCCGAGCCCCGGCGGCCCNGCGGGGCCCGGCCCGGGCCGGGGGGAGAGGTTGGAGGGGGGGGTCGGGTTGAGCTTCGCTGCGCGCCGGAGTCGTTGCCGAAATCGGGGTGTTTCGGGGGAAAAGCGGCTGCCTCAGCCCACCGGCTCGGAAGGTCGGGGCGAAGGCGGCGTGGCGCAGCCGGCAGCAGCGTTTACTCAGCCCGCCCCACACGTGCAGGGCGGTATTTTAAGCGTAAGATCTATAAAAAGTGGTTTTTTTTTTTTTTAAAGTAACTCCGTTGTCACATCCTGCCAAATTTTGCAAAACCTTGCGATCAAAGTTAGGTATTTATACCTGCCCCCCCCCGAGGCCATGGCTCCCACCCCGCAGCGCTGCTGCCCGCGCTTCGCGTGGGGACATGGGGGGCGGGATGCGCCCAGGGTCCCCAAACTCTGTGCCACGCCAAAACCCAGCACTGCCCGACTGGTTTTGGGGGGCTGGGGTCTACAGAGCCCTGCTCGCCCCGGGGGGGCCCCACCAGATTTGGGAAACAGGTGGCGCCACCACCAGATTTGGTGATAACTGGGTGCGGAACCAGGAAAATGTGAGTATGGAAGATGAAGCCTTAGACCTTGACTGGGGGACGATGATGGGGACACACTGTGTCCGTATAGACATACACACACGGGTACGTGCACAACCGAAGTTCAGAAATTTGAGTTATTAAAGTTAGAAAGTTAGGAAATCTGTTACCCTACAAACTTGGCCTGGGAGGGACAGTGCACGCGCCATTGTANTTCTCTTCTCCAGGCTAAACAATCCCAACTGTCTCAGCCGCTCCTCATAAGACTTGTTCTCCAGACCCCTCACCAGCTTCGTTGCCCTTCTCTGGACACGCTCCAGCACCTCAATGTCCCTCCTGTACTGCGGTGCCCAAAACTGAACACAGCACTCAAGCTGTGGCCTCACCAGTGCTGAGTACAGGGGCATAACCACTTCCCTGCTCCTGCTGGTCATCTCAGCATTCCATTTCGTTTTCCAGGCACCCGCATGTGATGGGGTACGTTCTCCATGTGAATTCCACGCTGAAGGATGAGCCTGGACAGCAATTTCCCCTCGGCTCTTGCCCACGTGGTTGCAGGGAGGAAATACCCACCCGGGTCCGACGGCCAGAGCGACGGGGTTTGTGGCTCTGGATGACCCTCACTGCCACCGACGAGCCCAGCACGTGTCCCCAGCGGCTCGCATGACGACACCTGCTCGTCGGGCACAGAGCTCCAGGTGCCGTCATGCAACCAGCGTGCAGCGTGACAGCCGTCCCCAGGGACAGGGTCACATCCAGCAATTTGGCAGGGAAAGGTGGTGGCCTACTTTGCTTCCCGCAGCCACTCCGTTTCTGGGGTGATCCTTGTTTTAGCCCCAGCGGTATTTTGGCTAACCTCCTTTCTGGGAAAGAGGATTTCCAACGGAAAGGGTCGCAGGGAGCTCTGTGCTAAGCAAGGAGTCTTCACGCAGTGCTGAAACAGCACGTGGGTAGACAACAGGAAAATGGAATAAGCCCTTTGAGCCTCAATAAAGTATAACACGTAAATTAGACATCCAGTATAAGAATATGGGGGGTTTACCTACACATCTGAAAGAAGAAATGGTGCACGTCGCTGGTTACGATGAGTAACTTGCTGAACCACCGCAACTCGAACGTACCCAGTCACAACCCAGAGAGACCTTATCAAAACCATTCAGGTGGAATATTTTCCTGTCAGAAGGTGCTAGGTCATGAAAAAGGGAGATGTGGTGATTTCAAGAAACTTTCTGTTCCTAGGACAAAATCAAAACGAAACGCCGCAAACAGAAAAGTATTACTTCTTGTCAGTATTTTTTTTTTATTTCCAAACTTATTTAGTTAAATTTTCATTGCACACATCACTTAATGAGTTTGTGAAATTTTATATTTTGAAATTTTTTGTTTGCTTGTAGCATAAACCAGCTAAAAATAAAACAAGGGCATATAACTTAAAGGCATCAAAATAGGGTCTTGGTAACCAAAAGATTTTTTTTTTTTCTTTTGCATTGAAGGAAATTTCAGACTTTTAATACTATTCTGCCTTTTAGTGACTTTTAATGATAGGATTTTCTGCAGGATGACAATTCAGCTTCAACCAGCTGTAGAGTGAGAGTTAACATTTTTCTTTAAAGACCTGAGTCCAAATGGTCGTTTAAAGTGCGAGTAAAAAGTAGTTTGGTGATGTTGCGGTAACGTTGGGTTACCATCTGTCACATTATTTCTGGGATCTGCTTGATTGATTCCTAGCAAATCACTTCCTGCCAGCATTATTTGCAAAACTTTATTATGGGCAAAGGCTATTTCTGTGTTGGTGAGCCATCGTTACCGGGGAACATTTCATTACCGAGTGATGACATTCTGTAAAATATCCCGGTGCATGGGCAAGTGCCAGCACCACTTCTCGACGGTGGGATGGCGGAGTGCATCTTTCTCGGCAACCCCCAGCAGATGTCCACCTTAAAATTTGTCGGCGGCGCAACAGTAGCCCGTGTTCTGACATCCTTCAACACCTTGGGTGCTCTGCTGACAAGACGCCTATTCCGCTGAAACTGCAAGAAGGATGACGGCTACAGAAGAATTCCTCCAGAGATAAGGTTGAGCAATGACTTGGTCACTTTGCCTGGCCTGGGTTGTTCCTGCTGCTTCTCCCGTTGGAGCAGCGAGGCACAAAGTACAGCGGGAATGAGCCAGGGCACAAATCCCTGAGGGTCAGGAGTCAGCAGCCTGGTCCCCGGCCCGCCGGCGGGATTGCCTCATGACCAGGACATACCCATTCACATGCCTGTGTCTTGCTTTCTGCTGTAAAATGGAAACCCCAGGTTTTTAAAAAGCACTTTCAGTGTTTTTGCACCAAGCGTGAGTGTGAAATGTCATTGCAATCAGGACAAATACACACTCTGTCAACGTGCCGTAAACCGTTTAACTGCGGTGCTTATTTAGGTCCTGATCTTGCAAAGATTTAAGCCCACTTAGGCGTGCGAGTAGCCCCGTGGAAGACTAGATTACACATGCACTTAAGTGTTATCAGATTGAAGTCATAGAACAACAATCACAAAAGGTACTTAATCACCTTTAAATTACAGTGTTCCTAATTTAGCTAATGTTATTCCCCAAGGAAAAATTGCCTCATCTAGCATACAATCAAGAAAGAATCAAGGGCTGTTCTTCAAGTGGTTGACAGTTCAAAAAGAGATACGATTTTCAAAAAATAGGTTGCTAAAGGCTGAACTATTTAATTGAATTATCTCTTTAAGAAATTGATGCAAATTAATACTATAATACTCCATTATATTGCCACATATTGAGGAGGCTTTCATTCTCAAGCCTCCATAAAATATATTAATAAACTTGAAAAACAAATGTATACTTTTTTCTTTTTTTTTTTAATGTGACCAGCATTCTGTTCTGTTTGAGGCTTTCTAGTAATGATTTCTGGTTTGAAGGAGGATGGTTATTTCCTCTTTATAGATTGAGAAAAAAGAGCTCGAGAGCTTCCAGGAGACGAAATCCCTGACACGAATTTCTTCAGTCCTCAAGGTGCTCACAAGTTACAGTCCTGCTCTGTCCATAAAAGCAGATGAGCTCACTTTACAACACCTAATTAGAGGGAAAGGTAAGATAGCAGGCAATGCAGCCAGCAAGATGACAAAAGGAATGGATGAAGAATGGAGCAAACCCAACAGTATCCATGTGAGCCAGCCATCCCAACAGCGTTACAAATATTAAATAGAGACCCCTCCTTATCACTAGTGAAAAATCCGTATTCCGTCTAAAAAGGCTTAATTATTCACCGGTCATACATGGAGGTGGGGACCTGGCAAGGGAGAATTCACTTTTTTTTTTTCCAGGAGCAGGTGTTTACAGCCTCTGGTTTCAGAACATGGAAAATAACAATGTTGTGGTTCTCCAGCTTTATTCCGGTTATTTTTATGTCCCAAATTGTTTTTAAATTACCAAGTAGCATTGCTGTAGTGGGGGTACCTCTGCAATCATTTCTGCTTGCTGCTTGCTGGCAAAATAACAGCTGGTGTTGCTTTACCAGGATTGATTTCCATAGAACAGCTCCATCTAAAGCCTACCTACGGGCAACAGCTCTGCAGCAAAATATCAATGCAGTCTCATTTTCGGCTGTAAGCTTTTCTCAGAAGCAAAAAAAAAAAAAACCCAAACAAACCAAAAAACATTTCCAGCAAAGTCCAACGCAGGTTATCATTCACTGAGAGCACATGGAGGACGAGATACTTGTTTTTAAGGGACTAAATCTGTCTTGCACTTTCCCCCTTGCCAACAAGTCGGAAAAAAAAAGTCCTTCCCCCAGGTATCTCTGCGCACAAGGCAGAAAAGCTGGGAATCAGGGTTTGCATGTTATTTCAAGAACTTTACAGATAGGCCACATTTTTCAGTAGTGGGAATGTGAAATGTCCTTGCTCACGTTTTCCTTCTCGGGCTGGTAGATTCAGAAGAGGCGCTTGGGTCTACCACCTCCCTCCAAGCAACGCTCCTGGCATCGCTCTTAAACCTGTTGCGTGATAAACCTCAATAAATGGCCCATGGGGTTCCCGTAGCCGAGCTCACGCGAGCACTTTCATCCTGTGCAATCCACAGGGTATTTCCACGCTCGCCGCTCAGCCGTGGCCTCCTTCCTACGCCGTCCCCTGTCAGCGGGACCGGAGCTCAGGCAGCCACGTGATGGGTCACGGAGGAACCCAAATTGTTTGAAAACTAAGCCTACAAAGAAAGATTATTTCAGCCTAGAAGAGGACCCTGCCTTTTGTGTTTCATGAAGAAGGGGTAGCCTTTATAACCATTCCCAAGCTCATTCCCCAGTAGGTGCCTTCTTGTTTCTCATCCACAGGCAACAGAGGTTTAAATATCCACAACTGTTGATCTGAACGCTCTTTCAAACTGGCTTCATTACCGTACACCAGGTTCTGGCATGGACACACTCCCTCCACAAAAACTAGCCTCACTTTCCCATTTTAAAGCTGTTTAGCTGATGCATCTTAAAAGTCACACCCTAAATTAATTTGGATAAAATTTCCTGCATGCACCTGTATAGACAAGCAGTAAGTTAAAAAAAAAAAAATAATCAGGTTATGCTTGCAGTTACATACATACTTAAACGCTCTGGAGAAGTAAAGCCTGTAATAGGTGTCACTTTTGCAAATAGTTCATGTTCTCTGCTTTTAAGCAACATCAACTGACTTCAGTATAATTTCACATTTATATCAAAGTTGCCTGTTTGGCTCTATCTCCAGCTCAAGCCTTTGTCAGCCATTTCTCCTTTTAGGTGTGCTATAAAATGAGTCCGAGTTCTTCTGTACTTCCCATCGAGCAACAATTTTTAGTAGGTCACTGTTCCTGAAATCTTTGAGATCTGTATTTATTGGTACGCACAGAACTCAGTGTATTCAACCACCTCAGGACACGGTCATGTGAAACATAATGCAACACTTTTGCCTATAAAAGAAAACATTATTTTTTGCCAGTCCATAAATCCAGCTTTTAAAACAAACATTACATTCACAAAGGAATGGTTTAGAAAAAAAATAAAATGTATTAGAAAAAAAAAAACAAACCTGTGTTTCAACGGGCAGACTTCCAACTCTGTGTAAGTGTGGAGTGGTCAGGCTTCCCCCCACCCCTCAACCCTGTGCCCCCTATCTCTTTAGTTAAGTTTAGTTTTTGAAATTTGGTTGAAAACAAGTTGAACACTAACCCTCTTTTCCAGACCTAGACACTTGGGGTGTCAGTAAGGAGAAGCTGTTAGGTAGAGGTTTCTGCTGCAAACTCCGTGGTCAGGAAGCATTTTGGGGAGATCTGCTAGTGTACGGCTTCTTCAAAAAAGCAAACAGAAGAGTTAGAAACAGGAGGAGCCCTTCCAGTGAAGCAAAGAAGATGGACAAACCGAAAAATCTAGTCTACTGATCCAAATAGTACAGGCAGACTAGCACGTACTGGAATTTGGGACTAAAACCAGAGAGCTGACATGAGGACATACTGCAGGGAGGGACAAGCACAGCGATGAATGGTGCCATTGTGTGACTGTTTTAATTAATTTTTGTAATGAAGCCAAAGCTCTAATTTACCACATCCCAAAAGTAAATAGAAAAGGTTATGACCTTAATTTCAGAGGTGGGGAAGGAAAACCTAATTGCTAAGTAGTCAGCTGTCACTCGTTACTGCCGTTGGATAGCTACACTTGGTGTGTTACTATGAATAGTCCAGATTCAACAGTCAAAATAGTGGGTAATGACAGTTTCGTTCTCTCTCCCCTTCATCTTCTTTCCAAGTCTTTGATTAGTAACATTTTGCACCAATTTTATCACGTGGATTGCAAATACTCCCGACTCCACCAGACTCTGAGTAAACCTGTCTGGGCCACATAATAGCCTTTTTTTAATTTTTTGTCTGCCCAGCGCACAGATGTGTGCAACTTTAACAGGATGCAAAACATACAGAGATTGCAGGAGGTCCTTCCTGCCTTCTTACTTTCTGCTGGCCCTGAGTGAGCGCATTCCTATACAGAAGCTGGCGATGGAAAGACAGTTTTTCAATGTAACGTGTCTACAGGCAGGAATAGTGCAAAAGCCGCATCTGTTTCCAACCACGGCCGCTAAATAAATACAATTAAACGTATATTACATGCTGTTCAAAACACGCCCCTGTTGGCATCACCCAGAATATGCACAACCATCCCTGCTCTTGACTTACAGGGTCATCTCTACGGGCCAAGTGAAGATGCATGGAGAGGTCTGAGATGGGTGGGAGGTCCTCACGTCTTACCAAATACAGACGTGCACTCTGTCTCTGGCCACATAAAGAGTCCAATGCTGTGCACTCACTAAATGAAGTATTTTCTGCTCCAGATCTTTTTGCTCTTTGCCCTATAATGCCAGTTGGAAGAGGAAGTTATCCAGCATTAGAACATGGAGGATTTAAGCAGAAATGTTCATAATAACAAATGCTGTTCTAGGAAGTTCTGCCACGGCAGAAACAAAGGAATCATCTGCGTTAGTCTGACTGGTTCAGACAAAGCATACCGGTATTAGACAGGGTGCATATTATTAGATTAATACCTATAATGTGGTAGCTATCATCTAAAATACAAATAACAGATAGTTCCTGCCCCAAAATCATTGTGTTAACGGCAGCCCTCCTTTCTCAGCATACGCAGAAACAGCTGCCTTTATTCTAGAAATGTGAATATTTCTTCTGGCGCTGTGCTTTTCTCAATATTCCTACTCAAAATCCTGAATTACAGGGCACTTACTATATAGTATTGTCCTGGTGTGAGCGACACAGGACTAATTTCTTGCCTAATGCTTGGGAAAGCTGTATTTGTGTAAGACTCTGGTGTCTGAATTAGTGAAGATATTTACTGTGCAGCCAGCCATGGCGTGTGGGTTTTAAGGTCTCAGTGTTTTTGAGCTCGCCAGGTGCAGGGATGAGGAGGAGCGAGACTCGGGCACTTGACCCAAGCTGGACAACAGGGTTATTTCATACCATGAACGTCACGTTCAATATAAATTAGAAAGTCTGCTGCGAGAGGGGTTTTTTTCCCACTTGCTCACACTGTCCCCCTTGATGGCTCCCCCTTGATGGCTCCCCCGTGGTGGTGGTGATCCAGAGGACTTCTTGCCCCAGTGCCGGATCCCTGAGCCCTTCCCTTCTTCCTGAAGCTGTAGCGCTCGCAGTGTCCAACGTTTCCTGTCCACTGCTGGGAGTGCACGGCTTCCGACTGGTACAGTTGGCCGAGTATAATCCTTGTACTGTATATTCAGGTATGGGGATCAATATGGGTTCCTTTGTGTTAGTACTGTAATTATCCAGGTCTATCCTATTAAATCTGTTTATCTTTCAACCCCTGGGTTTTCTTGTTTTCTTCCTGATTCCCCTTCCTGGGTGGGGAGGGGTCATTGGGTGAGAGAAGAATTGTCTAAGTGACAGGAAATTGTTATGGGTTTTCTCAAACCATAACAAGTATGTCTTTAAATCTTCAGTGGCAAGGCAGGTTAGTTAGCTGGTTGGGATCACAGTTTACCAGTTGAGGTCCTGAGCACAAAATTCGATGTATTCTTCTGCCGGGAATCAAGATCATGAGGAAAATTCAGCCGGTGGTTTCAACAACCAAGAATAAACCTCATGAATGACTTTCTGAATTTCTGTCAGTACAGGGAAATAACAGATATTGTCTCTTATTGTGGCTGTCTATTGTGTCTATTGTCTATTGCGGCTGTCAAATCAAGAGTGGCCTGCCTTTTTTTGAAGGACATGTTTTAACCAAACACAAATTAGCAGAAATCCTGATGGCCTGTGCTACCTGACAGGATGATCTAACAGCATCTTTTGACTTTGAAGGCTATGGCTGTGTGAATCAACCTCTGAAGAAGACGCAGGGCTTATCACAAATCTTGAGAGGCAGCTGCCAGTCTCGTTGATGCTCAGGAATGATATACAGGGAAAGCCCTGATCCTTTCATGCTCTTGTCCCAGTGGGTTGAGGCATAGCAGCAGGAGGGAGAAAGATCCCGTGATATATGATGTGCGTGTGCCCAGTGGGCAGCGTGCTGGTCTCCAAAGCTGTATCTCTTCGGCCGACACTAAGGCTGTTGGCAGAGGTAATATCTTTCATTAGACCAACTAGGATATTTGGAAAAAGTAGGCAAGTGTTTGAGTGCACGAACTGTCCCTAAAACCTGCGTAAAATGCAACAAAATTCAAAGCTAAGTGAAGACATTCAAAATACAAAAACGAATTCTGGGTAACATTTGACGCTGCTCTCGTGTGAGAAAGCGAAGCGTTGTGTTTTTAGAGGAGACCTCCCACATCAGTTTTGGTTCTAGGGCTGAAAATACCTTCCCTGGATATCTGGGTGCTTGGTTGACATCCACGTCTTTTGGCCTTTTGTGTCCGAATCCCATGGTAACGCTGATTTCTCAGCCCAGCAGCAGTGGGTGAGCAGGGCTGGCGGAGGCTGCGGCGTGGGGTCCCCTCCCGTGCTGCCGCTTGAAAGGGGGAGCCGATTTTCCGCTCTTCAGCTGCAAAAGGAGCACTTGGCTCCACCGTCAACGCTGGCCTTCGGCTCTGCGGATCTCAGTCATCTGCGAAGAATTGCTGCACGCTGACCTAGATACTCCATCAGCTCTGCTGCAGCGCTGGCTCGGCGACGGGGCTGCCATTTCCCTGGTCTCTGCTCTGCCCTACATCCTGCCGTGCAGATTTAAAAAAGGAGAGAAACAAATTGATGTTAATCTGACTAGCATCTTCCTCCAATGATTTTTCTGGAAAAAAGAGTTTCCCGGGGAATTCTGTTGCCTTAATCTTCTCCCCGCTGCTCCCCTTCCCTGCCATCTCATTACATTGCTTTACCTCAGAAATCCTGCCACGTTTCAAACATACGCTCTCCTCAAGAGCAGAGGAACGTGCCACCTCCATTCCCTCCTTTCCTTGCATCTCCACCATGTGCTCCATAGTACGTCAGCAGAGACTGGGAAGGGCAATTTATTAGATAAAAAGGGGGGCCCGGAGTGAGGGTAAGCCCGGACCTCCAGCAGCAGCTATCCAAGACGGCGTGTTATTAACCGGGCACTCGGTCCAGCTTGAGAAGTACAGCTGATAATATGAGAGTGTCTCATCTGTACTAGGTCGGAAATGAAAAAAAGCCCAAACCCAAACCCTTAATTGCCTCTGAAATGTCATTAGAATCAAATTAGATTGGCAAATCTAATTTTTCCTCTAGAAAAATTAACAGCTGTAAAGGTACATCTGGGATTACCAGTAACGGGGAACGTCTACCCTCGCAGTCTTGCTGTAGAGGGCCACAGGGGCAACACCAGCAGAGCATGCCAGAAGGCAAACTTTCTCCTGGTGTTTGCTTCACGTGACAGCGTTAGTCCTTGAGAAGACACAGCAGCATGATGAAGCATGGTACTGCACCACCTTACCCTCCTCAGTAGCTCGAGGAGAAAAGCTGCCTGGACCTGGAGACCCCTTGGTTGAACCTGGTGCACTACAGACTGCTCTGAAGAACGTCCCTGCCCTCCTTTCTGCTCTGAACCACGCAGAGCCACAGGCTGGGCTCTCTGCTCCTCCACGCCGCTTTTGTGCAGCCTGAAGTGAATCATTTGGACTAAAATGCTCAAACTCTGTCCTTAGCTTCCTATCGTTGTTACAAGGCTACTGCAGCCTCGGAGGGACTGGCCACCCCTGCACGCTGCACTGCAGCTCTGGTGACACCTCTCCGGTGGGATGGGGGATGAGGTTTTGGCTTGGTGTTCCGTGGGACTGTTCACTCGGTCCCACTGGCTGTTCAGCCATGTGTGACAGGAGGAAAGGTCATTACTGACAGGTTTTCTTGCAGATTGTTCAGATAAGTGGGAAGAGAATACTGCAAGGCGGAGCAATCAACATCTTAATTCACTCGGCAGGATTTGCAGGGCAAGGTGAATAACGCAGAAGAAAGGGGAAACAATGCAACTGTATTCCAAGATATATAGAAATACAACATTGGAGCCTGATAAATTCTTAGAATTATATAAAAAAAAATCCTGTAAAGACCAGTGTCTTGAGAGAAATGATGGATTCCTTGAATTCAGGAGACATCTTTTCCTAAAGAAGGGAGAAGCAAAAAGGAGGTGAGGTCTGACAGCCCTGCCCTGAGCTCTTTTCCTGATGGTTTTCTTCTTGAGGTAATAAAAATAACAATGTTTTCAGAAGTGCCGCTGGTGACGGAGTGACTGTGACAAGGGCCAGTCTGGGGAGATACCAGCCCCATTTTCACCTCATGCCACTTCTTTTTCCTCCCTCAGTAACCCCTGATTAAAAGGGATCTTTCTTTTACATCCACGGTCTTGCCGGGGCCAAATCCTCAACCTCGCGGTGAAGTCTGAGTGATGAAGCTGGGTGGGAAGAGGGAGTGCTGGGGAAGCTAGGTGGCAGCAGGACTGGGTTTTGAGAAGAGCTCCCCAAAGAACAAGTGTGTACAAGATGGTTTCCAACTCCCTGCAGACTTCAGAGCATTTCTGTTGTTAGGAACCAAGGCTGGACTTCATCAGAAGACCGTCAGCCTTGAACACCAGTGCCTGGCTGACTTCTGCTAAGATTGTCAGGTGACAGAGGACACAATGTCCTAAAAATTTAGTGCCCTGCTACTGTGGGGGAAGGCTTCAACGCCACCCCACCGCCCTCACCCCCCTTTCCTCCATGCCACATGGCTTCATTTCAGCTCAGCAGAATCAAACTGGGCTGGAACTTGCCCCAGGACAAACCACTCAGGTCCTTTGTTTCTGCCTTTCCCACAAAGGCTCCTGCAGCGGAGAACCAACTTGCTTTTCCCACCTCTCGGTGCACACGGCAAAGCCCGTCTTCCCCAGGCTGCAAAGGCGGGCAGTGCGATGGGATCAGAGATACAGGGCTGGAGGCTGTAGGATGTTTTAAGCAGGCACACATGATTTGACAGCGTAGACTATATTTGGGATGTTTATTTTCAGGGAGAGCCTTTTATTAGAAGCTTTTGTATTCGCATTGTTGAATTAGAGTAGCTCACTAAAAAATGTAGATGTTTTATTTCTGTAAAAAAATACAAAATACACTGCAGAGGACTGCAGTGGCACTGGTGGATTAAAACCAAGGTAATATGAGAAGGCAGTGAGCTGGTTTGTCTGTCACCTGCCAAGAGTTTAACTTTCAGTTGCATTCAGCAACTTTGCTCTTAAAGGTACTGAGCTTTCCAAGTAATAAAGTAAATGCAAAGATGACAAGCAGTGCATTTAAAATATTTATCAGGGTTAGTGCAATAAATATATTCCATTCCCACGTTTCTATTTATGAATTTACTTAAATGCAGCGAGATGAAGTAATTTTACAATGAGCATAATATTACTCCCTCGCATTAATCATGCGTTGATTGCCAATGCAATCTGAGGCAGTGGTACCGAAGAACAATTAGGAAATACGCTTCCAGATTTTGTTATTTGTCTCCCACTGTGATCCCTGGTTGGGCTTGCTTTCCTCTGTGCCCCATCGCTCCGTCGCAGGCGAGAAGCGAAGCGTGCCAAGGAGGAACAGTGGTTTGCAACGCATCTGTGCCAGGAAAGCTGGTCCTCCTGCTCCCACGTGGACCATGCACAGAGGGCACGTTACATGCATGGCTGCTGCAGCATAAGCTCTTTGAAACGCTACGTCAGCTTGTCTCTCCGGTATACCAATAAACCAGAGCTTGTGGAGCATTAATTTTTCAAGACGTGGGTGGTTATTTATACCATTGCAGCCTATGTAATGGCTGAGCCTTGTTCTGCCTGATTGCTGGTTTATTTCTTCAGGGTTCGGTGCATTTTCTACCGATGCTAACGGCAAGCCTCCTGCTTACGTTGCTGGGAGGGGGAATTGGCTATTGTGATAATAGCATATTGCATGTGAAACCCGATAAAGAGGATTTTGTACATGTGGCACTGCATTGATTTATTTGATTAAATGTCTTTTCCATGCATTGATCTGGAGCGAGACCCTCTCAGCTAAATTTAGTCCTTGGAAACTAAAGCAGACTTTTGTCAAATTATTTTTTGCAGTGGTCAAAATAGGGCAGGAAAGAAGAAAGGGTGATGGTTTATATGCCGGGGGCTCCTGCATTTCACAAGGGCTAGGAAAATTTCTGTCTCGAGAGACACTGAGGCTTTTTTCTCCAGGTGGGAGCTGGGAGGCAGGAGCAGGTGTCTCTCACTTTGGCAAGCTCTGCCAAAGCCTGTAGCCACCTCTGTGTGGAAAGCTCAGCAGGCGTTCCTGCAGTCCACAAATTGTTGCCAGCTGTCAAAGTGAAACGGTTCAGCAGCGAGTCTCCCGGGCTGTGTTCTGGCCAAAATTCAATCGGATTACAAACCAATTGCTCTAGCCTGTCCCAGAAGCAGGAAACCACCGTCAGCTGGCTGGTGGGATCTGGTCTCAGTGAGGGACAGTGCTGCTCCTTGCCTGCTGCAGTGTGTTTGCAGCAGCTCCCCGGGACCAGTGGGGCTCTCCTTGCAGGTCTTAATGCTCTCCCTCCTTCCGCAAGCTGTGGGAATGATAATTTCCTGAAAATTTAAAAAAAAAAAAAAAAAAAAAAAAAGGAGAGGAGGAGAGGACTCAAAGGTGCACTGCTGCAAGGAGCTTTTCTCCAAGCAGTGATTTCTTGGCAAAACATCTTCTGAAACTCCAGGCACCATGTCCTCCCAAAGTTAGTGATGTGTAACTGAAATAGCAAATAATCTTTCACCAAAATAAGAAAATTGCCTTTATTTCGCGTGCAGTTTGGCTGTGGATAGCCTGGCTGTAGATTGTCGTTGAACTCAAAGAGACGCAGACAGTTCTATAGGTAGCAAGACTATCTAAAAAGTAGTTTGTAATCAAAAACATTTTGGAAAAGAGTAAGAAGTTTCCTGTTTGGGGACTAAGTCAGGCTTTGATTATTTGTGATTAAAGGCAAGACATTAATGAGAAACAGATTGTCATACATGCCCCTACCTGTTGTGTTTCTTCCCTCTGCAGCACTGACTGCCTACGACATGTTGAAGGACTCAGTGATGGGTCTTCGCAGGATGCCTCAGCTAAAGCTCCACGTAAGCCTACTTGTAAGTCGGACCTCAGCAGGACTCACTTGGAAAAAGAAGTCATCATCTTCGCTTCGCTTGTGGGTGCAAAGCAGCAAAGCAGGCGTGTGTCAGTCCAAAGGTGAGTAAGAAAGCAGGATGCTGCTGAGGCACTTGGCTGATCGTGCTGAGTAAGAAGTGCCAGCGGTGGAGCATTACCAGGCGGAGGCAGCAGGCTGGGCTGCCTGTGGGCTCCTTTGCACCGAAGGGATGAGACCTGTAAGAGCGAAAGGGAGAGAAGAACAGGGAGATGCGGACGCCTGAGGGTGTAATCAGGAGCTTCACCCCATGAAAGGGATGAGGGAGGCTTTGATTCCTCGCTCTCCCACGCACCTTCACTTCCCTTTCTTTTCCTCTCATTTCTAGTCCCATGGGGAAAAAAAAAAAGCTATTAAAGCAAAGCTCCAGGGAGCTAAAAGATACGCAGGGATTCGTTGGAGGAAAACTTGGCTCCGGTGAGGTAAACAGGAGCTTTGGAATCAACTTCAATGGAGCCTGAATTTCACCTTGGCAAAATACTGTCCTACAACATTTCCAGGATGGTACAAAACATTGACTGCTTGATGCGGATCTTTCCATCACAAGCGTACGGAGCCTGATACCGTCCTGTGAAATTCACCATTCTTTTGTGATAAATCACATCCTTCTCTCAAGGGGTAACAACAAATAAATACCCCTTTAATCGTCCTGAGAATGGGATCAACAGTTTCATGTATCACTGGGCACCACGACCAGACCTTTGTAGTTTCGGTGGGAAACTGCTGGAAATCCAATGTTTCTGCAGAGGTTGTTTATTTGAGGGACAACTGGAATATTCCAGTGATCCAGATTTAGTTATTTTTGGTGTCCCTTTCCATAGGGAGTTGGCAACCTATTTAAATCCAGGGGACGATGACTAGCTATTCAAGTTTTGCTCTGCTGGATTTGTGCTGTGTGTATTTTGGAAACAATGTCTGCTCTGAGCAGCAGATAGAGCGATGCCACAGCCCACATCAGTGAAAAGCTCTTGTGATTATTTTTCTTTTCCTCTTCGATTTTCAGTGAAGGCTGTGCTCTGTTCTCCCTCTTTCTGTATTTTATTGCCAATGTGGAATGCTTTAAAAATGCCGTTAAGGAATGTGTTACCCAGTAGGATCTACACAGCATTTGACTCTCTATGCTCTTTTCAACAGCAGAGAAGCTCTGAACCTGTGATATGATTCTGATGATTGAAAAAGCACAAGCATGTTCTGTTTGGTAAGTCTGACCCTGGGGCTATTGACAACAGGCTTCTGATGTAACGTGCAGAGCCCACATTTCCATTTTCCAAGGTGCTCGAACACCTGAGGATACCAGGCTGACAGTCTTCAGCTTCTCAGCAAATGAGACCAGGCACTGGAGATTCAAAAGTTTGATCCGAAGAAGGAGCCACCCACATTTGTGAAGTCCGATGACTTTACCTTTTTCCTCATCCCCACTTCCCTTTCCCATTCCTGGGAGAATTCATCCCCATTTCTTCACTTGCACTCTACCTTTCTCAAGCCCTTCTGGAGCCATTACTTCACCAACCTCACAGGGGCCCGTGATCGGGGAGTGCAGCAGCAGCAAGGGGTGACTCAGAAGCGAGGAGCGGTTTTCGGTTACAAACCTGCCTCCCACGGCGACTCTGAGCAGGGAGTAATCAGCGTATGCGTACAAACACGTTGGCTTGGCATGATGAAATGGCAGCTGGTCCTCATGCAACATCTGCCGCCGCTGCCAGTCTCTCACGTATGCCCACGTAGCACCAGCCTCTCAGCAGCCAGGCGCCCAGAGTGGATCTCCCCTCGCGGTCCTTCCCCAGCTGGCAGCCACGCGTCCTTCACCTGCCTCTTCCCCATGTCACCGCTTGCCTGGCTCAGTTCTTTGTCTCCCTGCAGACCTCTGCTGCTAGGAGCGGGGATCAGCACTTTGGGAAGCCCCTGGCAGAAGATGGGACTGTGGTCTTTTATAGACTGTATACCTTCATACATCAAGGTGATGTGATGATGTGAGGTTTCCTCTCCGCGCTGCTTTGTCGCCCCTGAACCCTGCCTTCAGGCTGGTTCGGCTGTGTCCTTTGGGACAAGATGGTAGTGGGACTGGGAATAGACTGGCTGCGCAGGAGTGGGATGTTTGGAGATGTTCCCACTTCTGTCATGGACTCACTGCATGAGGTTATAAGGGCAGGTAACTTCTACCAAGATTAAAATAACTTAAGAGCCTGGGCAGTGTCTTGTTAACTGATCATTGCCAGAAAAGGAAGGGAAAAATAAGCTGGAAAAGACTTTTTTCACTTGCCTTGTTCTGTCTCTAAAACCGACATTTGATAAAAATGTCACTTGGGCACGTAGAAGTCAGCAGCTCCGCTGCCATCTAATCCCCACAACCTCTACCTGCCTCCCTGCGCCCTTGTATCTCGCTTGGCACAAGCATAAAACTTGGTCATCTCACCAAGAGACAGAATCCTGCTGCAATGCACAGAGAGCCCTGTCAGGTGGCTGTTGTTAAGAGCAAATTTGTTTAGAAATATTGGTGAAAGACAGAGGAGGTGGGTGGTAAAGCAAGGGCTAGCAGAGCGTGTCCTGCAGAAGTCACTAGAGCTACTTCGGTGTCTTCAGCAGGAGTCAGGGCCATTTTGTAGACCTCCATCTTCTACTCTTGTGAACAGTCCTGCAGGAGGATGGCGTTAAAGTCCCTTTCAGGCAGAGAAATGTGTGCATCCCAGATGCTACAGATGATTACAAGTATTTTTGCTGGCACAGTTTATTAAGAAATGTCCTTAGTGATACAGTTGCTCAGTTCTTTGTTCTGTGAGTTATAACGTGAAAATAAACATTGCTCTGCAATTAGAGAAAGGTGGGTTAGTCTCTACTAAATTCCCAATGAGAAGCCGAAAGCTGTGGCCCCAGGAAGCTACAAAGTTTTTGTCAAATAGGGCTAAAAGGGTCTAAAGCCTGAAGAGTGGCCTCTGCTCCTGGAAGAAGCACTGGTGGGGTGCTGTATGCTTTAGCACTCTGCTCTCTTCCTTCCAGTTCAGTGCCTGGAGTCTGTAGAGTTCACGAGGTAAGCAGAGCATTTCCACAGTCCCGCTTCACCTCAGCACCACTCGGCGATCTCTCACAGCTTGCTGGTGGCAGCCAAAAGGAGGGTGGACAACCAGAACTGCGTCCTGCCCCGTTTCCAGCTGGTGTCATGGCTTTTACTGTGGACTTGCTGATTTCCATCACAGCTCCTCACTTCTCAGGCTGCTGGCCCTTTACTGCCAGGAGGGCGACTGGTGGTGTGACATTTTCTGCTTTGAGAAACACAGGCCCTTGCTCCTTGCATAAAGAAATTCCTACAGCGTAAGTCTGTTTGCTTGTGCTTTTCCTCTGGGCGCATAACCTATAACTATTTTTATCTATCTAGGCTCAGACCTTTTATAGTTATCTCTGCTTATTTTCAAAACCCGTAACATTTGGCACCTGTCCTATTGGTCCCACTGATTTTGTGTTGCTTTTCTTCCCTTTTCCCTTCATTCCTTGCCCCCTCTCCTCCATGGATCCCAGCCCACCGTCTCCTCCCAAAGAGGCACAGGCTGGTTTCAGCCCTGTCTGCCCCACTCTGACTTATCCTCGCACCTTCCCCCAACCCAAAATTAATAAAGCCTTCTCACAATAGTCAGTCACAGTGCTGATGGCTTATTTCCAGCTCTTAAACTTACAAACCTATTTATAGCTCAAAAGGCTTGAAAAGAGATCATTAAGGGAATACATTTGTGAATGTGAACAAAGATCTGATTCTGGTATTTCTGTACGCAATTACTTAGTGTAAATAATAATGTTTGACACCTGCTTTCCTGTTCCAGAGAAATCTCACAGCGGTTTACAGCTATGAATTCACTAAGCCACTCTCAGCCCGAGTGCAGCAGAGAGAGGAGCCGTCCTTGAAGGTTTTAGACTGACACCATGTTCAGATCCACTAATGTTATTTTTCTTTTAAATTCACTGTCTTGCTCTTCCTCTGTGACCGCACTCATGCACCTCCTCACTTCAGAGGTTGAAGCATCAGTGAATTAGACCTTCACAGATTCGAATTATATCAAAAACACAGCACTACAGTGCTCAAAGGTGACATTCAATGGAGACTCCGAGCTCCTCTCTTTGTTCTGAAGCCATTAAGCATTATCATTCATCTATAAAACATAGCACAGTTACACACTGATGCAGAGAGATTATTTTTTCCCTCTTTCTTCCTTTCCCTTCACTATTAATGTAATGTGAACATCTGAGTGCGGAACTCAGGAGCTCCATCCTAGCCCTGCTCTGCAGTGACAACCTGAGTACATTTTTGTACATATCATGTTTTGTTGCTTACCTTTGGTTCTGATGAAAAACTGCAGACTTGCCATTGGTGTCTGAAAATCAGTGCTAAGTGGGAAAGTTCATGCATTACTCATGGAAATGAGCTTCAAAACCAGAATTTCTCTCCTCGATCATGTCTCTACCCAGAGAAATTGAGACTCAGTTAAAAATGACAAACCCCAAGCAGGACGTGAACTGAGAACGCAACCACATGAGCTTACCACGGCTTTTTTATCCTCAAATTCAGATTTTTTTCCGTTTCCCTGTCACCCTTCAGCTCTAAGTGCCAATTTGCTGCTGGTCACGAAAGGTGGGCTCTGATATGTGCCTGTTGGCAGTTTCTTCCCGTACAGTCAGGCGAGCGTTACAAGGATGATCACGTTGACCTAACCAAGCAAAGCCATCCACCTGCAACTGATACAGCCTGACAGTTGGTGAAAGCACAGCAAGACCAGGTATTTCAAACACTAGATACGTCCTTTCATAAGCATTTTTCACAGGATGTTTTCTTTAAATGTCAAGCCTATGTTCTCCCAAAAGGTATCTTTTGGTGGAAGGGTTGATTTGCTCTGGAAAGTTTCTTCTTGCCGTGAATCATCCTTGATGTTGAATATTTACTCTGGGCCTCGACAAAGGTCTTGAAGTCCATTTTGTTTTCCCGGAGCCATTATCAACCTACAAATCAGAGGCCTCATTCTGAAGAGTGCCGGCCATGCTTGGGCAGTGCTGTATGTTCAGGACCTCTATATTACGTAGGTGTGCTTGGGCCCAGATAAAGATGCACCTCAGTGAGATTTCCCCTAAAAAACAAGGCAAAATTTAGCTTTATTTCTGAAGTGTATTTTAATCCAAGTCAAAATATTAGGCCTCAGCTCTGAGAATTCAAGTGCATCATTGTCTTAGGTACCTTCTGGGTGAAGGAGCCAGACACTGTGAGCACTGCAGCTTTGGGAGAAAGAGAAGGGCTCAGGGGTCCAGCACCAAGGAAAGAAGTTCTCTGGATCGCTGCTGTCATAGAAGAGAGAGAAATTCTCTGCAAACTTTCTAATTTATATTGAATGTGACGTTCATAGTATGAAATAATGCTGTTGGCCAGCTTGGATCAAGTACCCAGGTCTCGCTCCTCCTCATCCTTGCACCTGGCAAGCTCAAAAACACTGAGACCTTGAAGCCCACACACCATAGCTAGAAAGCCACACACCACAGCTGGCTATAAAGTAAATATTTTCACAAATTCAGACACTAGAGTCTTTTAAAAGTCCAGTTTTCCCAGGCATTAGAAGAGTAATTGGTCATGTGTTGCTCAAAACAGGACACTTCAGGGTGAAACCAAAATGTCTCTGTAGACACCAAGTGCATGTCTAAACCTCGTGAGGTTCCACAAAGGTTTTCTTCTACTCATGTGCAGAGCTTGACCTGGTTGGTCTTCTCACAGCTGGATTAAAAATCCTCTTATCCTTCTACTCCTTCAGTCTATTTGTGCAGGGCACAGTCACTTTGAAACCATGATGGACTTGGCCGAAAGACTCACTGAGATTCGTTAAATTAACAGATTCTTCTTCTTGTGTTCACTGGGCTGTGTTTACATCTTTGTCCACACCATGTGCCTCACCACTTTTTCTTCACCTGAAATGTGCCTATGCTTAGGCTGAGTGTTCAGAGGTTCGTGATATCCTCCCATGTCTCATTGTCCATCTTTGTCCCAGATACACCTCCTTTACACCTGAATGGAGACTCTTTGGAGCAGAGACCTGTTGGCTCTGTGGAGGTGCCAGCTGCTCTTTAGGGCATAAAAAAATTATGGCCCCAAACAAGGCCAAGTTGCTGATGAATAGCAGTTGCAGGTGCCAAGTTGCTGATGTCTCTCAGACCTGTTGGTGACTCCTCTGGCTACACCTTTACTTGTGAACTGGTGCCAGTGCCCGCCCTTTGGTCCTGAGGCCAGCTGGCATAGTCTGGCCATGTCACTACTTTTAGCTTCTCTTAGCTTCCAAAACAAGTTTGCAAACTTCCTATTACTAATATTGCCTGGTCCAGGCTAACTTCTGAACCTTTGTTCAGGAGAGCGCTGCCTACCCTGGGCCATAATCATAGAATCATAGAATCACAGAATGTTCGGGGTTGGAAGGGATCTCTGGAGATCATCTAGTCCAACCCCCCTGCCAGAGCAGGCCCACCTACAGCAGGTTGCACAGGATGGCATCCAGGCGGGTTTGAAATATCTCCAGAGTTGGAGACTCCACCACCTCTCTGGGCAGCCTCTTCCAGTGCTCTGCCACCCTCAAAGGAAAGAAGTTCCTCCTCATGTTCAGATGGAACTTTCTATATTCAAGTTTGTACCCGTTACCTCCTGTCCTGTCACTGGGCACCACTGAAAAAAGACTGGCCCCCTCCTCCCGGCACCCTCCCTTTAAATATTTGTAAACATTGATGAGATCCCTCCTCAGCCTTCTCTTCTCTAGACTAAAAAGACCCAGCTCCCTCAGCCTTCCCTTGTAAGAAAGATGCTCCAGCCTCCTAATCATCTTTGTAGCCCTTCGCTGTCTCCTCTCCAGCAGTTCCCTGTCCTTCTTAAACTGGGGAGCCCAGAACTGGACACAGGACTCCAGTTGTGGCCTCACCAGGGCAGAGTAGAGGGGGAGGATGACCTCCCTCCACCTGCTGGCCACACTCCTCTTGATGCACCCCAGGATGCCAGTGGCCTTCTTGGCCACAAGGGCACATTGTTGGCTCATGGTCATCCTGTTGTCCACCAGGACTCCCAGGTCCCTCTCTACAGAGCTGCTTTCCAGCAGGTCACCCCTCACCTGTACCAGTGCACGGGGTTATTCCTCCACAGGTGCAGGACCCTACACTTGCCTTTGTTGAACTTCATAAGGTTTTTCCCTGTCCAACTCCCCAGCCTGTCCAGGTCACACTGAATGGCAGCTCGGCCTTCTGGTGTGTCAGCCACCCCTCCCAGTTTCGTGTCATCAACAGACTTGCTGATGATCATGACCGAGACCACTCCAACACCTTCACAGTGTTGATGTTCCAGTGTCTGAGCCTGGTCTCTGGTATTGTTCATGCTTAACAAATGCCACCTTGCTTTGTGGTTTAGCATTATCTTCTTCCCAAACACCAAGGATGTTTTTATCATACTTGGTTGGTGCCCATTGCTGCGAATCCCCTCATAGTCTCCCAGTTTTCAGTGCACGTGTCGCCTTGGCAGATCTGCAGCGACACTATGTGTGTGTCTTCACTACAACTAGAGTGGCAGCGGTCTTGTAGAGATATAGCAGAAATCTCCCATTTCAAGTAATTGTAAGTCATAGTTTAGCACTTACTTTAGGTATTTGCAGCAAGATAAGCCAACCTGCTGAATCCCGGGCTGGAGGACAGCCAGCTGGCATTTCTGCAAGGTAGACACAGCCTATGACCCAGGCCTTCCAAGGTCAGAAGAGCCTGGAGGATCAGGTCCTAAATAGCTCACTAAAGGTCATGAGGAAAGTCTGAACAGGATGTGGAAACAGCTCTTCCAAGTGACAAGCTAGTTCAGCAGCCCCTGGAGCACGTTTTTCTCAAAGTTAATTGGTGATGGAGCCTTTATGTCTTTTAAATTTTCTTTCCTCTGTGATAACGCACAGGACCAACCTTAGTTCATATAGGCCAGGGTCATAGCTCCAAAAGTAGTCAGAAGGCAAGGGAAAAGAAGCAACCCCATAGGGCAAAGGAATGCCAATTCAGTGGTCCAAAAGCCTTAATTGTATGTGTCAATATATTACAACTCAAAGGTGAGTAAAACAATTTCCATGACAGTGACATACCTGAGAAGGCTGAAAAAAAAATTAATCCTGGAAAACAGAAAAGGTGAATAAAACACAGAGGAGTAGAAGAAAGTGGGGATTTGTCTGTTGTGCATGGCAAAATCAAAGTAGGACCTCCTTAGGGAGGGGCTGATAGGGAAAAGGAGGCCCCTGGCACCAGGCAGGGGCAGGAGAGCTTGCAGAGGTTTCCTGCTGAGAAGAGAGCTGGGAGGGCAGCGCACCAGCAGCGTGGGAAGAGCAATGGAAAAGAGCAGGAAAGGCCAGATGTGCACCATGTTGTCTGCGTGGCGCTGCTGCAAGGGGAAGTCCACCCAGTCTTTGCTAACTCTAGCTTGGTAGGTGCTCCATGTGGAGATGAGAAGTAGCTCACTGTTCTGGTGTGAGCGACACAGGACTAATTTCTTTCCTAATGCTGGGGAAAGCTGTCTTTGTGTAAGACTCTGGTGTCTGAATTGGTGAAGATATTTACTGTACAGCCAGCCATGGCGTGTGGGTTTCAAGGTCTCAGTGTTTTCGAGTTCGCCAGGTGCAGGGATGAGGAGGAGCGAGACTCGGGCACTTGACCCAAGCTGGCCAACAGGGTTAATTCATACCATGAACGTCACGTTCAATATAAATTAGAAACTCTGCTGCGAGAGGGATTTTTTCCCCCCCTTGCTCACACTGTCCCCCTTGATGGCTCCCCCTTGATGGCTCCCCCGTGGTGGTGGTGATCCAGAGGACTTCTTGCCCCAGTGCCGGATCCCTGAGCCCTTCCCTTCATCCTGAAGCTGTAGCGCTCGCAGTGTCCAACATTCCCTGTCCACTGCTGGGAGTGCACGGCTTCCCACTGATACAGTTGGCTGAGTATAATCCTTGTACAGTATATTCGGGTATCGGGATCAATATGGGTTCCTTTGTGTTAGTACTGTTAATTATCCAGGTCTATCCTATTAAATCTGTTTATCTTTCAACCCCTGGGTTTTCTTGTTTTCTTCCCGATTCCCCTTCCTGGGTGGGGAGGGGTCATCGGGTGAGAGAAGAATTGTCTAAGCGACAAGAAATTGTTATGGGTTTTCTCAAACCATAACACACACGTAGCTCTTCCGAACACAAGAGCCCCCTCTGCACAGCCTGTGGGTGGCTCCCCAGCATCCGCGGGGGACAGGCACACGCAGGGACAAAGCAGGTCTCATTAGGGCCAGCTCTGGTGGGTCCTGGAGCAGGCCCTGGTAGGTGCTTATCACATTCAGGATGTGGTTGGTCAATCTGCCTGTATTAACACTGGGGAAAAAACAGGGCAAAGCAATCACCGTCTTAATAACACAGGGTCCACCAATCTCCCCACTTACTAAAACAGCAGTATTTTAAAACAACCTTTTTATTTTCTTCCTTGGCTGGATCCTGGGGTCTTATTTTATCTGTCACATCCAGTCTGCTAAGAGAGGCAGTTTCTGTATCTCAGTCTGCGGTATGATTTTCTGTTTGTCCTTTTGAATGACTTTGCCCAAAGGGGTGACAATAAAAAAATGTGAAAGCTGGTGTCAAAATAATTTCTCTGAGCCTGGAACATACATTTTTTTCATTATTCTTGACATTCTCTTTTATTTGTGTCTTTTCCCCTCTCCGCTTATTTTCAGTATTAGAGCAAAGTAAAACACACAATACAGATGATTCTGCTTTCAGATGTCTTGGCTAGCATTGACCCACTCTCATGTGGATATGTGGGAGCTCTGCACACCACATATGGTCTTTATATTCCTGCAATTTATGAAGACACATAATTTTCCATTCAGAAGTGCACAGGAGCATGGTCATATGGAAGATCCTTTGACTCTTGCTATTGGGAGTTCTCCTGCTATTAGCCAGAGCCAAAAGCTACAGAAGCATCCCAGAAGCAATCTCATCCAGCAGCAAATAAAAAAAAAATAAGAATAAAAGGAAATGCTCCATGTTGTCACACGGATTATCCAAAATAGACCTTATTAGGTCCTTCCATTCTGCTGGCCAAGCGGGGTGGTGCTTCCAAGAGGAGGGGAGCTCATCCAATGCTTCATGCTTATTATTCATTTGGGCAGGAAGCTGGGATGTGGAAGAGCTTTAGGAACACACCCTCCCTCCATGGTATTTAGAAGGATGTCAGGGATGTCTGGTGTTTTCTTGCTACACACTGCGGTGAAGAACTGAAAGGAAGAGGGCCCATGTTGCTGAAAGGACAGTTTTATGTGCTGTCAGGCATTAATCGTCCCTGGTAACATGGTCTGTGACAAGGCGCCAGTGGTAATGCTCCCACTCCGTCTGCATGGCTCTCAGAAGCCCTTGTTGTGTAGGGAGCGGGAGCCAAATGGCAGCAAAGTGAGGTTGGAAAGGACCAAGAGCAGATGACATTGTTTCAATGTTAATCCCCAAATAAGGCTGTTTTAGGAAGAAAGCTGGTCTCGTGGTGATACCATATTAACACATAACCGCCGGCACAGCCAGCGGCGCGGTTTCTCCCCTCATCACCCCTCTTCATCTCTTTCTAAATTCTTCCCTCCCGACGCCAGATTTTCTGTTTTAAAGCCCACTGTAAAGGACCTGGTCTGCTTCTAAACACATTCACTGGTATTTCATGTGTTCAGCAAAAGCAGGGGCTGATTTTTGAACAAGTGCCACCATTTTGACAATTGTGTTTGGTAGAGAGCATCTCCGAACCTGTATGTCAAGGGTGACATCTCAGGATCAGACGCGGTTTGGCTGGCACCGCGGCTTCGTTCCTGGGCACGGCCGCTTCTCCCGAAGGCAGTGCAGGGTAAGCATTTGTGCTCTCCGTCTAGATAAAATACAAGCTGACATGTTTTTACCCTTTATTATTGACATTACAGTAACTCTTTAAACAACATATTAGATGATGTACTGACGTAGAGGACACAGTGGTCCAGCTCCCACATCAAAGGCAATGCAAAAGGTGGGAAAATGACAGATGTGTCATCTGGGGTTATTTCCATCCACCTGTGCCTTTAATATCGACAGCTAAAAAATGGTTAAAATGAAAATTATTTCACACTCTGGGATCCCTGGCAAACCGCAGTGCCACAAAGCCTGTAAAGATGAATTGGATGCTACAGTCAATTGGTCTTAGTGAGCTACTGAAGTCGCTGCAAAAATAGGATTTGCCTTGTGGCTGAAATAAGGGACTGGGAATCTCCTGGCATTTGTTACAGTCTCCACCACGGATTTGAAATGGTGGCTTAGGGCAAGGCTTTGGTTTTCTGCCTCGCTGTTCTTCTGCCTGAACTGAGCAGTATTTCCTCCCCTTACAGAAACGCTCGTGCTGGGAGATGAGCAAGGTGTACCGAGAGCCTGGCGCGGCGCGGCCACAGCTTCCAGGGACTGTTTGCTGCAAGGGCATCTGTTAAATAATTGTGCTTTTATTTTTTTTCACCGTGGCTGTTGCTGTTGTCAGCTGCAATGGGAACACAGCAGAGAATGCATCATCGCTGTCCTCTGACGTAAGGGAGGAGTTGGGCCACGGGCTGGTTATGGGGGATTTACGAAGGTAGGACGCACAAATGATTTTTACATGGCGATACACACATTTTCCTGGCACGGGTGATGTATGCAACGTGAACAGTTCAGAGAGTTGCCTTGAGCAGACACGCTTTGCAAATAATGTTTGTTTTGTTTCGAAACAAACAGGGAGTGATTGAAATCCACAAAGGTATCGGCAGTGCCACAAGGAGAAAATTATAAAGGCACTCACGTGTGACGTGTCGACTGAGTTGACGTGCTGGGACGCCTCTGAAGCTTGGATTTGCCAAAGAACAGAAGACAACTGGGTCTTCGGATCCCACAGTTGGGTTTGAGTGCCCAACTCCTTTCAGCATCTAGAATAACAAAAACTTGATATGAATTTAATAGAAAAATTTTCCTCGCTTTTCTCAGTTAAGGCCAATGATTCCTGGCTTGGGCTGCAGAATTGAGGAGATGTTGTAACAGAAGCCAGAGGTCGCTGTCTGGAGCTGCAGCGTGGCAGTGGCCAAAGGCCCTGCTCCAGACTGGCTTCCACGCCGGTGGGGCTGGCAGGAGTGGCCGGGAATGGATTACACCAGAGCAAGGGATCAGGCGTGCTCCAGAGGAGAATAAATCAGCCAGCTGTAATTACCCATGGGCAATCAGGCAAGGAGGGAAACCGTTTCCTGATTGCACAGCAAACCATTTATTTTTTACAGGTTTTGGTTTGATTAGCTCCTTTCTCAGTATACAGAATTTCCTTCTTATGTGTTCCCAAATCCAGCCCTGTAGTTCACCAGACCATTCCTCCCAGCAGGTAATTCTGATTAACAGAAAGTGCTGCGAGGTCTCTTCAGGACACAAAGATAACTAACTCTGCAGCAAGTATCTCCAGCACAGAGCAAGCAATGAGATTCAACCGAAAGACCTGGAAGCAGGTTCTGACCTCCTTTAAACCAGCTGAAGTTTCAAGTAACTTCAGTAGCTTCAAAGGATTTATCTGTCTTGTTTTAGTATAAATAGTCCAAAATCTGAACTGACCTCCCTGCTGTATGCAGCAGCAATCGTTTCATATGGGCAAGGCTGGATCCTACCACCGCTGGTTTTGGAATGATCTCCGTTTTTTACACCACTCTGGCAAACGAGGTGCAATTTGGGGTAACCCGCCCCACTTGAAGTTGTGCCTTACCGTAAGATCAGCTTCTTGAGCATTCAAGGTATGAGGTTCTCCCAGGTGGACTGCCATCCCACCTTTCTCACGGTATGATGACTCATAAATAGGACCAGGTCCACCTTTGCTGGCACACAGGTGGAGGGACCAGTAACCAGTCAGATTGACCAGTTGAATGGCCTGAATTCTGCCCTTCATCACCTCTTAACCAAAATGGTGAATTGGATGAAGGAGGAAGAAGAGGAGGGTAACTGGGGTTGCCCAGTTGCCAGTAAGGAGTGAATTTAGGTAATTTCAGTATATAGGTTAGGGTTTACTGCTGTTATTGTATATATTTTGGACTCTACATGCACTACTGTCATCTCTCACCCTGTAAATGTCAGGAGCTGTCTTGGCACATTAGAGACGGACACACCACATGACACGCTGCTGTATTATTTTTTAGAACCAAACTGACCTTTTCTTTTTTCCTTCTACGTTGCCCGCAGGAAGACTTTGGCCATCCCTGGGTTTTATATTCTCTGCAGAATGAGTCTTATCTTCCACCTCGAGCTTTACATGGCAGGATGTGATTATCAGACACTGCTCTACTTACTCTGTGCACACTCTCTGACAGCACTGATATGTTTATTATGATTAATAAACATTATTATTCATAGCACAGCGGCAGCTAGAGAGTCTAATGATACATTAGGGCCCTGTTACTCTAGGCTTGCTAGAAACTCATAGGAAGAAGCAGTAATGTAAATAGACAAAGGATGTTATTACTGTTTTACAGGTGAGACCCAGAGAGATTTGAGAACTCGTCCCATGCCTCACAGGAGGCTTTGCAGAATGAGAAGCTGAACTCACATCCCCCGAGCTCCAACCTCGAATTTTACTGAGACAGAAACGCAGGAGGAAACCCACTGTCACACAGCCAAGTGTATCACAGGATACACACTCATTCTCTCAGCCCCATAGAGATGCAGCACTTCTGGGGGTTTTGGTTTTGTGTTTTCCCTCCCTGGTGGTTATTTCTTCTTTTCTTCTTCGACTTGCAGCTTGTGAGTCATCATTGTACGGAGAAAATTTTCATCCCAAACAAACGGAGACCAGTGTTAATCAGGAAATCAAACACTTTTTTTTTCCTTCTTCTTTTCTTCTTTTCCTTCCCTTTTTTATATCAAAGCAGTACCAGATTAGGCCCTATAAAAAGAAACCCAAGTTCCATCGTGACTGACATTTGATTGCCTTTTACTACACCTGATACCACCTGACTTTCACAAAGGCTGGTGTGCAGCATTTTAACACTTCTTTACTGCTAGGTTTCCTCGTCCTGCTGGCAGTGGGGTTAATCTTGTCCTGTACACGACATTTGGCATGATCCTGTACAAACAGTTCAGTAAGTTCCCTCTAGTTCACTTGGAGCATGAAGTGATGTCTCCGTGATCACCACCTCAACAACTCAGCTGAGATTCAAAGTGTTCCTGAAAACACAGCCCCATCCTGATGTTCCTGAGAAATTTGCTAACCACTGTGTCCTGCTTGGGGCATGAGTATGAGTACTACCAAAAGTCACCTTGCTGCTGTATTTTGAGTGAGGAAGGAGGTGGTGAAGGCTTGTCTTCACATCAGCATTTGCTTTCCTCTTTAACTTATCTGCCATGCTTCATTTCATGGCACCCTCAGCCAAATGGGTGCGATTATAACCTTGCCAGTCTACACCAAGCTGTGGATCCCATCCCAAAGACCAACATGCTACAGCCTTTTTAAAACCTTTGGCAGACCTGTGGGCCAGATGGAGACATCCAGGCATTCAGCACATAATCTGGGACTGCTCCTGGTGTTATTCCATGCGTGGGATTTCCACAGATGCAGAGAAGTCATCCCCTCTTCCTCCAGAGAGGCAACAGCTTTATGATAGCCAACACAAGTATCATCTCCCGTGTCTGCTCGGAGGAAGGAGGAGTCTTTCTCCAGAGTAACAACTTCTGTGGATAGCGAGTGCTGTGGATTAGTAAGACACGTGGGCCTGAGATCATGGAGGCTTTTCTTCAGCAGGGCAACGGGTTAACAGCCCACAAAGAACATCTTCTGCTGCAACAGCAGAGAGAGATTGGTGGGTGGAATAGCAATGCCCATGCTGGAGCTGGCCGGGGTACAGTGTCTTACAACACTCATCTCCTCCAGAAAGCTAAAACAAGACGGACCTGGCCTACAGGCAGTGACTCGAGATTTAATAACATGCAGTTACTAACGTTCCTACACTAAAAAGCCCACAGTACCTACAGCCTCTGGAAAGACGACCCTTCAGCACGGAGAGGTGGCTTTCCAGCACTGCTGCTCCAGCCCACATATCACTTGGGGTGGGTACCTTTAGCGGTTACAAATACATAGGTGCCAAGACACTGGCAAATTTGGTCAAGGATGTGGACTTGTAGGTCATTTTTCCTCATGGTGTACTGCAAACCAGTACAGCAAAGTGCTTTCCTTGTTAAGATACTAATTTTTGCAAGGTAAGTAAAAAGAAGCAGACATTTCCTCAGAGGAAAGAGAGCAGATGGCAAAATCTCAAGGCATGATGGGTTTCAAGTAAAAAGAAAGCATCATGAATGGATGGATTTGAAGGCAAAGACCAGATATAATTTAGTGTTCTCTCTCCTGTTCCCTTTGTTTCAGGACAACAGCTGACTGCATTTTCACTGTATTTCAAAGGGCTGCTTCAAATGGCACGTTTCAACTCAAGGCATCTGCTCCTTCCAAAACACCGAATAGCCACCGTGTTCCATAACACCATTTAGAGCTGTGAATTTCAGGGGCACTAAACACGAGACCCAAAAGGCTTCCAGGTAGATACTCAAGTGTGGAGACACTTGAAAATACACAACACCTTGAAGACAAGGAACTAGTTTTATTTTCCTTTGGAGAAATCAGACTGTTTAACTCTTCCTGCTCAGTGCTGAGCAGGTCAGACATCCACAGATTTAACCCTAGATGCCAAGTAGCAGGAGAGTGTAATGGCTGTGAAGAAGCATGTTCATTAACACTGTTGAAAGCCTTCAAGCCTGCTCATCTGTCCCCCGAGGACCTGCTTCATGGAGAGGCTGACATTCTTTCTGCATCTTCCATCTCTCTCAGGGATTATAGTCTCACCCCCTCCTGTGTGCAAGAGAGAGAGAGAAAATCTTTTATGCTGTTGGACTCATACTTGTAAAATGTATGAGAATTAACATAGAAAACTAAAATAAACTGGAATGATGAAATCTCACTTTTGGCTGCTTGAGATCTTTGTGGACCATCCACCGAGTACATACAAGGAAGGGAACTCTTGTGCCACTTGCCCTCCAGCCTCCTCATGGATATAGGTCCTGGTAGACTGGAAGAAAGAACTCTAAGCCTCAGCTTACAAAGACCATGTTTCACAGCTTTGTGTTGTTTGCATTTACCTTGACAGCAGTTGCATTGCAGTTCCTGTATCTTTGTGGTTTTGCTTTCTCTGTGCTTTGGCCTTTTAAACCAAAGGCTGATGTTGAAATAGACTTGGGCTTTCCCAAATTTCCCACTTTTGATGGCAATCTTGTCAGACCTCCCAAACCACAAAGACGTATGGGTGGTGAGGGAGTTCTGTGAACGGAGACACGGCGGGGAGCGGTGCTGACTGTTCAGCATGTCTCACTCTGAGTCACCGCTGAACCCAGTGACGGAGATGGGAAAATACAGCCTTTGTCAAGGTACCATGTTCTCAACGAAATGGAAAAACACACCTTGGATTCGCAGATGTTAAAACTTTTGGGGAGAAAACATTGCTAATTAAAATAAAAAGTAACTAAAGAAAGAGCTCTGCCGGATCAAGAAGTCCTGCGAGGAGTAAGACTGAAACACTACCTGGTGTCAGATCCCTTAAAACACTAAACAAGGAGTTCACCAATTAGCAGCGTATGTGAACAGCTCTCTGACCTAAGCTCTCTGTACTCAGCACGCATTATCTGCTGGCTTGGAAGTGAGAGGGAAGTTGTGGTCCCCAGGAGGCAGAGGGTCACTGTGATCTAATGTCTGCATTTGCAAAGCCAAGACTCGTTACTCATCCCTTAAACGTCTATTTTAAATAGCATTGTTTTTAAAAGTAGCCACGAGACAGACTTGTAAAGTAATTCCTTGTAAAAAAAATTAGTTCAAAGACTAGTGTCCAAGTAGCCTTTCCACATTGTAAATATATTCTGTGCATTTCAGATTTCCCCTGCAGTAAATAATAGATTAAGCCGTGAAAATCACATTATCATGAGAATGACATGATGCTTTAATGAGACCAGAGCTAGGGAAACTAACCCAATTTTCCATTCTCCTCAGAAATCAGGCTGAGGTTTATCATTAACATATCATGACCATCTTTAATTGAGTAATTAATGACAGTAGCAAGACAATAGCAAGGTGCTTGGCAGTATTATTCTAGCTGGTGTATAGATACATCACAAAAATCTGAGCCTTGTCTAGAAAAGTTTACAACTCAAGAGAGAAGACTAGAACAGAAAGTCCACTGCCACCAACCTCAGGAGCACCTTAACTACAGGCTGATGACAAGGTGGACTCTTTCCTACCTTTGCTGTTGAAGCTGAACCTACACAAAGAAAGACCAGGGAAGAGGTCTCTCACTGGTAAGTGAGAGGACTCACTGGGAGGTGAGTGGCCCCCAGGAGGATCAAGCCCAGACTCTGCTCCTCACTCCTACTGCTATTCATATCTTTCATATCTAGAAGCAGGACCAGAGAAGTCCCCGGTGCAAAGATCAACCATCACTCCTCATTACCCACCCCAGAAGAGCGCAAACAAGAGGGCTTCATTCCCCACAGGGGCAGGATCTCTTTTGCTTGCCTTCTCTTGCCCATGCAAAGTCTCCACTCCTTTTTGCACAACAACCCAGCTACAATTAGGGATGCGAAGTGTGGGGAACATTCCCTTCTCTCACTGACCTCCAGCAACCTGTGAAGACGCTCCTGTGGAAAGGGAAGCAATGACTTTGAAATCTCTCAGGTTGAGGGTGTGAATCCCAGGTCTCACCATTTCTGGGAAGTGCTACTAGTAGGTTTTTTAACCAGAAAAAAAAAAAAAAAAATCTGTTCCAGTTATGTTTAGGAAGAAAAAAAAGCTAGCTGCTAATCTCTACCCAAGGGGAGGATTACGGTTATGTTTGGGAGTGCTCTGCAAATCCCCAGTCTGGATGATTGTCCTTGCCATTTCCTGTGTGCCATGGGGACACAAAGGTGTGCAGTAACCTTCCACTCTCCAGCTTCCAGAGGAAGAAGATGTGGGCACACAGGTTGGAAATCATGACCTGTCGCGGGCAGGTCCTGGCTTGGCTGTATGGAGGGCTGTGAGGTGAATTGTGGAGCATCAGTATTCTGCAGCCAGACAGCCGGATGTCCCAAGGTGCAAGCTGACACCGAATTTGGGCTTTCAGGTAAATATCTAAATCCAAGAGAAAGGTGGCATTTTCAAGATTGACTTCACGTTTCAGAGTGTCTTAGCAATGTCCTGCTCAGCACCCTCAATGTTGTGGGCCCCGTTCTGGGATGCCAGCTCTTCTCCTTGTGGCACAGCGCTGCAGGTGCCTTACCCCATGCAACACTTAGGGCCTTCTAGCTGCCATTCTGTGGCCTGCCTTTCTTCTGCAGCTCTGTCCCCTTTCTCCCCAGCTGCCGCAGGAGTGTTTCCAGAGCTTCTGTGACGGTTGTTTTCCTCTGTTGTTCTCACACTGTTGTTCTCACGCTGTTATTCTCAAGGCCTTGAACATGCAAACCCTGATAGTGTCAATGCAGTGGCTTCTCAAGGGCAGCAACTGCCACCAGGCTGAGGTGCCTCCCCCTTCCCTCCTCCTTGCTGGAAGCTTTCAATGAGGGGACCCAACAATACACAAAGATTAGCAAGCAACACCCACCCTGATAAAAGCGTGCTCCAAAGAGCATCACAGGCAGGAATAAAGCACAAATTTCCTTCACAGGGAATTTGAACAGTTCCTGATGAAAACTGTGTAATTATGGAACGTTATAACGGGAGACCCTGTTACACTGCAGAGGACACCAAACTGGGGGGCCCCATCACGCATGCTTCCAGCTGGCCTCTCGGAGAATTTTCCCTTTCCCTTATCTCTCTCTCTCTCCTGCAACCCTTGTGCCCTGCTGTCACTGATAGGCTGGTAACAGCAAGTGCTGTTTGACAAGATGATTGCAAACACGGCACGCTAAGTCAGGACGTGGTTATGACTATATCTAAGAAAATTCATACATCTAGGCGCTTGTCTTCACAGTTCATCGTTCTTTCAACCAGGCTGATTCAGAAACCTACTGAGCTCTTCACAGGAAAGGACTCATGAGATGTTCAGCCCAACTTAAGATCTAGTCTTTAAAATAAACTTTGTGCCCGCATTTATTATTAAAAAGACCATCAGCATTGCCAGTTCTACAGTGATGGTTTGTGTTAAGACTCCGTGATGTTACAGAAGTGTGGACCTACTTCCTTGGTGCAAACAATGATGTCAGTTCATGACTGAGGAGTTTTTTTCATCACCTTTATCTTTATACCCACCCAGTAATTAAGACGCAGAAAGTGACTGTAGTAATATGTTTGTGTGCCACAGATGATGCTCTCTGTGGAGTAACTGATTATATTAGCAGCTTCAGTTCTGTCTCAAGAGTTCCTTAGTCCTGCCAAAACTCAGGAGTCAATCCAGCTAAGAAAGATATGATTTCTTTGTGCCTTTTCCAACTGCTGTTGGAGATTCACTTCAGCCAGAGTTGTTACCAACGCAAACCCAGACAAAGTGCTGGAAACACACAAAGACAGAGAAGTCTCGAGCTGAAGAGAGCCCTGGAAGATAGCTGTGAGATGTTTATTAGCCATGATGATACATGAGATAGAAACAAAGATGACTAACAAGCCTTTCACTTCAAATTGTGGCTGTGTCTCATAGTCGGTATCAATCAACTGCCTCTAGGCAAACCCCTCCATCAGTCCCAAAGAGCAGACAGTGCAGCAAATGTGTAAACTGAAGCTGGGACACGGCGATTTCTCAAATCACTTGCCGTTGCCGATTTCCACCCCTGGTGCTTTGAACTCTAGTGTGCAGCTAGCAATGCCCTTGCTCCAGAATCATTATTGGCTCAACGACGTCTAACATAACTCACCCATTACACATTGTCTAGGGTTCGGCTGTCATGGCTATAAACAGTCAAATAAGGTGAGATAAGAGATTACCCAGATTACTGGCAGGAGTAGAAGCTGTAGAGCAACTTTGGCAAAGCTGCTTTTGCTGTCTGGCAGAAAGCTGAGTAGGGAGGAAAACAAGGCTCTGCCCGTACCGGGTGCGTGGCCCTTGGCATCCTGCTAGGAGAGCTTGACACAGGCTGCCATCACCCAGGAGTTATGACAAGCCACCCTTTCAGCTCAACAAGGCTCTGTAGAGGCTCAGGGCATCTCCCCGTGCGCAATGGCTGCCAACAGCACAGCCCCACTAAAGGTTTGGAAAAGCAAGGGAGTTACTAAAGCACCAAGGACCCTCTGCTTCGTCATATGTTACCTTGAGCTGGCGGCAGAAAAGTTTTGTGCTAACACACTCTGCAGTTCCTACCTGCAACAGGCTAACCCTGGTTAGAAAGGGGTCGGGGTCGTTTTGGAACGGGAGCCCAGCGGGTGCTCGGGGCGGTGGCGGATGCCCACACGTCAGCCGAGCTGCGGTAACTGTTCACGTACGCGCTCTCGGCCCTTTGCGAGTAGGGAGGCAAGCACGTTCATCTAACCCTCTTCCACCGAGGCTTAACGTAATGTGTTTTACCTCATGGCTGCCGTAGGCGAGGCGTGTGAATCAGCCAGCTATTGCAGCAGAGCTGACATGTAAGAACTCAGCCATGTGTCTCAGCCCTCTGGGCTAACTATTGTCACAGTGTCCTTCCTCCTGCATTTGTCTCGGCTTGTTGATGACCCCGCGTGGTTGGGTCACATCAGATTTACTTTGTGCCTTCCCTTGGCAGGGGCCAGGTTCCCATTTCATTTTTGCTACGCAGCGCTCACTTTTCTGGGCTGCTGCGGTTTAGACTCTTCTCCCTCCATACAGCGGGGTGGTTCACTGAGCTTTAGAAGTACTTTTTATAATTTTACTTAAAACCCTCATTGCCAAACCTTTCTATTCATATTTAGACGTGTCCCTCCATTGCTTTCCATGCAAAAAATAAAGCTTTCTTCATAAGCAAACAAACAAAAAAAAATTAGCTTAGCACCAAAAGCTGTATAAAACAGATAAAGTTTAAAGCCTTACATAAAAAGCGGGGCTGATTTTTGCAGTCCTCATTGTACTCAGAGGAGCATTTTGTCATTAGAACTTTGGACTATAGCAAAAGAACCTTGCAATAAAAGGCTGCCATAAATTGACCTTTTGTTGCAAATTCTGCCATTCAAGCATAAAGCAGCAAGAAAGGCTACATAAGCTGTGTTAAAAGTAGGTCACTGTACATCCACTGTTGCCACGGCTGGTCCTGGCTGCGTGCTGCTAACTGGGTTCCTTGGTTTGAGCAGCAATACGCACGCAGGCGAGATGGTGAACTTGCTATACAACTTCAGAGAGTGTAGGAAGGCCAGCGTGGTGGCCAGGGTGTTTGAAAGCCTTGTTCCTAGGTAGGGCAGGACTGCTGTGGACCGTCTATAAAGCCGCTTTCTGAGAAATGGGGCATCCTGGTGGCAGCCATGGTGTTTCTGCAGAAAGACAGGTGGCTGGTACTGCCACCCCTTAGGTAGGTCCTAGGACTGCAGAAGTGAGACCAGGTGCTGGTGGGAAGCTCTGCCGGTAATACTACAGCTCTAGATGCAGCAGCAGGTGCGGGTCTGCGTTGCCTGGCCCTGCTGAACCTCTCTCTCCCCACTGTGCTCCCAACCAGAGCTGGGACAATGCTACCTGCATGGGCTCCCTGCCACACCAGTAGTCCTCTTCCTCCAGCCCAGGGTGTCTTCCCTTTCCCCAGCAAAGTCCTTGCTCTATTAAATGGCAGATACAAGGTAGAGCAAAACAGAAAGGGTCAAGAAATGACTTGCACCGGGGATCTCATGTTTTCTAGTCTCGTCTTTCAAGTTTCCACCGTGGCACAAAGTCACCCAGTCCCCCTGAGCTTGCTCTCAGCTAGAGAGCAGAAAGAAAGAAACTTTTACCTCCTCCACAACTGTCTGAACTGTCATTGAGTCTTTGTCCCCCAAAACATTCAAATGGTCTTAATCTCCGCAGCTCCAGGACAGTCCGAGCAAAAATAGTGGAGGTGGCTCAATTCACCCTGTCCCCTTCCAGGGCTACATACTATGGGTGATGCCTATTGGAGGATCTCTGATCTTTTTTCAGTGTTGTCAACATTACTAAAGAGAAAGTTGAATCCAAGCTTCCAAGAGTCAATGGGATCTTTCTCCATTAAATCCAGCGGGATGGCTACAGACATTACCTCAGAAAACCACCATGCTCCAGGAAAATGCTTAAGTGCACAAAGCTCTAAAATGCCTTTCTGAATAGGAGTGAACAAAGCTCAGGGTGAAATGTTTCCTTGACTCAGACCCTAACCAGCATAATACAGATAATAAAAACCGAGTGAGTCACAGAACTCCTCAAGAAAACAGTTATAACATCCACGTTTCTCCTGACTGTCCAAGCTTGCACTGACTCAGCTGCACTAACTGGCCCAAAACAAGACTGGATTCAAGACCCAAGCTCCTCCTGGAGATTGACAGCAGACCCTGGAAGGTGATGGAGAGCAAGAGCACTTCCCCAGAACAGGCAATCCCAGTGCCACTTCTGCCTCATCCTCAGCTCAAGGGTTTCCTGTTAAAACTTTTACTCTGCAAAAGAGAGGAGCCTTCACTTACTAGCCTTGACATAAAATAACATGATAGACTGGAGAGGAGAAATTGTTTTCCCTTGTGTCTCCATTATAGATCTACACAGTGAAATAATATGCAGCCTTTGATCTTGTTCTGCTTGTGTTCTGCATCATCTTTGCAGCTGATTGAAAAATAAAATGTGGGATGTGTAGATTTGAAGACATTCAAAGTAACAGACTAGCTAGACTTTATGATTTGCGATGAATTATTTATTGCACAATAAATGACTTATCCATTTTAGTAGACAATCCATCCACGCATCCCCTTCCATGGGCTGCTGTTCAGAGGGGTTTAAACACTGGCAGAGGAGAGAAGAAGCATTGGAAGCAAGCAAGATGGTGGTGTCTCGTCAAGAAAGGAAGGAACAAAAAGTGGAAGTTGCTGGGTTTTTTTTAAAATTATAGCACTGGATAGACATTAAGCAGGAAGGTTCTTCCTAGTATTTCTCTGCCAGTTCTGAGTGGTCCCAAATGGAAGTACAGTTCCCTATACTGAATAAACACAGGCTAGGCCTAATGGGTGGCCCAAGATCCCACAGAGCAAGAATACCACAGCTTGGTGAGGGACACTGTAAGGCAACCAAAACCTGGTCTGACTTGCTTATCTGACATACAAGGTGTTGCATTTAACATACGTTTTCTAGTAGTTTTGAAGGATTTGCACCAAAATACATTGATTACACTTCTGGATACTATATGCTAAGAGGTCTGTGGCCTGTGTTGCACAGAAGACCCAAACCTAAACACAGATTGATTAAAAAAATGCTCTGCACGTGATCACCAAACTTTATAACTCCCCCTGAAACAAGCATTACAGAATTTCTATTATTTCGGTAAGCCTGATTTTCTGAAGAGTTTATGCAGTCAAGCTATCTGTGTGTTCACACCTGTATACATGTATAGATGTGCCCACCCCGCAGAATCACAGAACAGTTGAGCTTGGAAGGCACCTTTGGGGACCATCTGGTCCAACCCATGGTCAAAGCAGGGGCAATTAGAAGAGCTTGCTCAGGGCTGCGTCCAGTCAGGTTTTTAATATATCCAAGGATGGATACTCCACAACCTCTCTGAGCAACCTGCTCTAGTGTTTGACCAGCAAACAGTAAAAAAGTTAGTTCTTATGTTCACACAGAATTTCCTATATTTCTGTTTACGCCCATTGCCTCTCTGATGGTGTCACTGGGCACCACCACTGAGAAGCATCTGTCCCATCTTCCCTACTGCTCCCCTCCCCTCCAGGCAGGTATTTATACCCATTGATAAGGTCCCCTGCAGCCTTCTCTTCTCCCAGGGGAATAATCCCAGCTCTCTCAGCCTCTGCTTGTATGACCCTTAATCATCTCTATGGCCTTTTGCTGGACTCATTCCAGTAAGTCCATGTCTCTCTTGTACTGGGCAGCCCAGTACAGGACACAGTACTAGAGATCTGTCTCAGCAGGACTGAGCAGAGGGGAAGGATCACCTCCCTTGACCTTCTGGCAACACTTTGCCTAATGCAGCCCAGGAGGCTGTTGGCCACCTTTGCCACAAGGGCACATTGCTGGCTCATGTGTCACTCCTCCCAGTCTTTTATCATCTGGGAACATGCTGAGGGTGCATGTGGCCCCACTGCTCAGGTCACTAATGAGGAGATTAAACAGTACTGGCCCCAGTATCAACTCCCTGGGCACCTCAATGGTGACTGGCCTCCAGCTGGACTTTGAGCTGCTGATCACAACGCTGAGCCCAGCAGTTCAGCCAGTTTTCAATCCACCTCGCTGTCCACTTATCTAGTCTATACTTCAACATTTTGTCTTGAGGCTGTTCTGGTAGACAATGTTGAGAGACTGTCTGAAGTCAAGATAAACAACGTCTGCTGCTCTCCCTTCATCCACTGAGCCACTTATCTCATTGTAGAAAGCTATTGGGTTGGTCAAGCATGATTTGGCTATTTTAAGTTCATGCTGACTACTCCCAATTACTTGGGATTATTTGCTCCATCACTTTCCCAGGGATGAAGATGAGGCTGACCAGCCTGTAGTTCCTCAGATTCTCCTTCTTACCCGTGTTGATGACAAGAGTAACATTTACTTTCTACCAGGCCGCAGGAATCTTCCCCAAGTTACCACAACCTTTCAAAAATAATGGAGAGTGGCCTCACAATGACACTGGCCTCAGCACTCATGAGTGCATCCCATGGACTTGTCTAGTCCGGCTAAATGTTCTCTAATTAATCCCAATCCATCAAGGGTCAGTCTTCCTTGCTTCAGACTTTCCCACTGGTTTCAGGAATCTGGGATTCTTGTAAGCAAATCTTGCTAGTAAAAACAAGGTAAAGAATGCAGTAAGTACTCTGACCTTTTCTGTGTCCTTTGTCACCAGTTTCCCTGCCTTTCTCAAATCATCACTGCAACCAAGGCTACCTCTGGCCTTCACACCGCTGACCAGTTCTTCCCAGTCGGTATGCGTCAGGTAGAGCGCCGCACTTGCTTTTGCTGGCTTCTCTGTCACCTCTGTCAGGAAGTGGAATATCATCAATACACTCCAGAAACTGCCTTGATTGCTTGTGCCCTGATGCGTTGTCCTTCCAGCAGATATCAGGGTGGTTCAAGAACCAGGACGAGGAAAAATGAGGCTTCTTCTAGTTGTATGCCTCTTCCCAACCAGGTAATCCATAGCAGACACCCACCACAGTCACTCACATTGGTTTGCCCTTTAATCCTGACCAGTAAGCTCTCAGCCGGCTCATCATCTCTCCCCTAGGCAAAGCTACACGCACTCCCACTGCTCTTTCACATGAAGCTCTCACATATTCAGAGCATTCGAATCTTATAGGCGAGCTCAGAGAAATAACTATTTCAAGCATACGAATGTCTCCAGGGACACACACACACACAACGAGTGGGATGCAGGAGCTGCTCAACCCACCTTAGACACTGGAAATCCAGTAATAGGACCCACATAAATGGAGGTGAGGGGAAAAATCAGAGTACATTATCTCAAATGCATACAAAGCAGTTCTGTATTTTTTTTATAGAAGCATTGTGAGGCTCTGGACCTTCAAAATTAGAAAAAAATCTGAATGCTATTCTCAGAAGAAAAAGAGCAGCTACATCATAGGACACCCCAAGGGAACTGAAGAAAAAAAGTGAAATGTTTACGTAGCAGAAGTTCAGATTACAAAGTCATTATCTAGTCCTACCATTGCCCGTACTTTCCACAAGACTTTTAACTGAGCCACAGCCCCTTAAAAATAATGCATGGATTTAAGCATTTTGTACTATCAGAGAAAATATGAAATATCATTCATTGGGTCATACACATCAGGGCTCCCATTTCTAAGTATCTCATGAGCACTGGAAGCTCCCACTAACGTCAGTCATTTTTATAGTTTTGGCACCACACAAGCTATTACTGCTTATTTGTTCTTTACTGAAGGCCAGTGACACACTTATACCAAGCTTATACAGAAAAATGAAATAAAGAGCCCTAAGACTCCAAATGTAAAGATACAGCTCCCACCTGATGTTTCAGAGCCCCTTATCTCTCAGATTTAGACAAAAAGAGAGGGAATGAATCCAGCCACTGGATGAAGTTACAAACTACTTTTCAAATCCTGAAGAACTATTCTGATGGCTGTTGTTGACAATATGTTTATTGGTTTCCTGGTGTAAACAGCCATATGTTCTGTGAAAAACAAAATACTGGATTTAAATCGGAGTTCCCACAGCTTGTTTGCGAATATGAACTTCTTGGAAATGTTTTAAAGCTTATCACTATTTGCCTGCTTTCTAAATAAGCAGGAATGAGGAACTAAACCATCAGTTGTTACCTCAGGCAGGTATCTCCTACAAGAGGGCTACTCCAGTGCCAAAGCCTGACCTTGATTTGGGGTTGCTGCAGGTCGGCTGTGGAAGGAGCCCTCAGCACCACTGTCCTGCTGAGCAGAGCTCGGTGCTGCTCCCGGCTCGGCAAGAGCAGCCCTCACCCCAGGGAATGATGACACAGCTGGCCCTGTGTTACGGAATTAGAAGCTTCACTTTTCAAAAGGTTCTTTGTTTCCATAAATAATGGGTAAAATTCGTAAAAGTGCAAATCTTTCTGAAAAGTGACAGGAAGCCCTTGAGTTTGAGTCTCCTCTGCTGCAGCCGAGTTACCTGATCACAGGGATCTGTAGGATCCAACGTGCCCGGATACTTTTGAGAATCTGGGCCAGGAGCTGAAGTTTCACCAATAAAAAACAAAAGAGGGACATCAAAGCACTAGTTTTTAGAGTACTTAGCTGTCCTGACGTGTCATTGTGAAACACATCAGTAGGATAAAAATGCCCCTTGTAATTGCACAGCTTTTTTTGTGCCTAGTCTTTGCTGATTTTGAAAAGTTTACCCCAAATCTACAGCTACTCATTTGGCTGTACAAAAGTCCAACCATTCTTGAGAAAGATCTGCTGTCAGTTACACCCTACAAATCGTCTTGATACCAGCGTACGTGGTGGATAGATGCCTCCATCAGGCCAGAATGGTACTTTGCTAGGAATCGGTACGAAGTAATGTTGCACGGGGACAGTCCTGAATAACCGTGTGGTCTCTCCCCTCTCAATATGTGACCAACATTAAATATGATTCCAGGCAGAAATAAGAGAGTGTCAGATGCAGCCTGAAAAACAGCCTTCTAGGCTCTTGTAAATCTGTCTTGTAAATGCAAGTTGGTGTCCCAAAGGGATGTTGTATTACCTTCAAGGCGACCACTTCAGGGTCAATGTCAGGAGATTTCTGTCACCGTGAACCGTCCTCCTTAGAAGATCTTCTGCAGTTCTCAATCATTTGTAATGAATTATTGCCACGATGGCCACAGGACATCTTAGGCACAGATGTCCTTTCTGTTCTTACTGCCAACATTCAGGATGTCAGTTTATCAAGCTCTGAACCTGAGAGCAAAGGTTTTCTCTCGGGTACAAAGAAGCATTTCAAGTATTAAACTTGCCTCCAGTAGAATATTGCATTTTGTCCTCCAAAGAGTTCTTCTGATACGAAACCCTACAGTCATCCCAAAGCAGTGAACAGAAGACCAGAAATTTTTTACTTAGTTATAAATACAAGCAACAGGTAATATTCAAAAAAACTAGAAAAAACCCAGCTGGTATTTTCATTCACTCATATGTGACCACACTGCTTCCATATGAGAATGACAACACTGTAGAATTAAATTCAAAAGTGATATAAAAGAAGATGTAGGGAAGATGTGGGTCCTCTCTGGAATGAAATAGGAGACCTGGTACCCAGGATACAGAGAAGGCCAAGATATTCATTGACTTTTTTTGCCTCAGTCTTCACTGGTAAGGGTTCTAACCACACCACCCAAGTCGCAGAAGGCAAAGGCAGGGACGGGGAGAATGAAGGACCACCCACTGTAAGAGATGATCAAGTACAAGACCATCTAAGGAACCTGAAGGTATCCAAGTCCGTGGGACCTGATGAAATTAATCTGTGGGACATGGTGGATGAAATTGCTAAGCTGCTTTCCATTATATTTGAAAAGTGGTGGCAGTTCAGTGAAGTTCTCGCTGACTGGAAAAGGGGAAACGTAACCCCCCTTTTCAAAAAGAGAAAAAAGGAAGATCCGGGGAACTACAGGCCAGTCAGTATCACCTCTGTGCCTGGAAGGATCATGGAGCAGATCCTCTTGGAAACTGCTAAAGCATGTGGAAAATGAAGAGGTGATTGATAGAAGCCAACATGGCTTCACTAAGGACAAATCATGTCTGACAAATTTGGTGACCTTCTATGATGGGGTTACAGTGTTTGTGGATAAGGGAAGAGCAACCGACGTCATCTACCTGTACTTACGCAAAGTGTTTGACACTGTCCCATATGACATCCTGGTCTCTAACTTGGAAAGACATGGATTTGACGGACGGACCACTCAGTGGATAAGGAACTGGCTGGGTGGCGCACTCAGAGTTGCAGTCAATGGCTCTGCGTCCAAGTGGAAACCAGTGACGAGTAGTGTTCCTCAGGGGTCAGTACTGGGACCAGCACTGTTGAACATCTTTGTCCGTGACATGGATGTTGGGATGGAGTGCACCCTCAGCAAGTTTGCTGATGACACCAAGCGGTGTGGCACACTCGACACACTAGAGGGAAGGGATGCCATCCAGAGGGACCTGGACAGGCTTGAGAGGTGGGCCCATGCCAACCTTATGAAGTTCAACAAGGCCAAGTTCAAGGTTCTGTACCTGGGGTGGAGCAATCTCATGCACAAATACAGGCTGGGTGGAGAATGGATTGAGAGCAGCCCTGCCAAGAAGGACTTGGGGGTGTTGGTGGATGAGAAGCTCAACATGAGCTGGCAATGTGCGCTTGCAGCCCAGAAGGCCAACCATATCCTGCATCTAAAGCAGCGTGGCCAGCAGGTAGAGGGAGATGATTCTGCCCCTCTGCTCTGCTCTAGTGAGACCCCACCTGGAGTACTGCATCCAGCTTTGGAGTCCTCAGCACAAGAAGGATATGGACTTGTTAGAATGGGTCCAGAGGAGGGCCATGAAGATCATAAGAAGGCTGGAACACCTCTCCCGTGAGGACAGGCTGAGAGAGTTGGGGTTATTCAGCCTAGAGAAGGCTCCGGAGAGACCTTAGAGCAGCCTTCCAGTACTTAAAGGGGCCTCCAAGAAAGCTGGAGAAGGATCTTTTACAAGGGCATGTAGTGATAGGACAAGGGGTAATAGCTTCAAACTGGAAGAGGGGAGATTTACATGAGATATCAGAAAGAAACTCTTCACTCTGAGGGTGGTGAGGCACTGGCCCAGGTTGCCCAGAGAAGTTGTGGAGGCCCCATCCCTAAAAGTGTTTGAGGCCAGGCCGGATGGGGCTTTGAGCAACACGGTCCAGTGGAAGGTGTCCCTGCCCATGGCAGATGATCCTTTTAAGGTCCCTTCCAAACCAAACCATTCTATGTTTCTATGAAATTTCATCTAATTTGAATTGGTTTAGTCGACCTGAAGCTGACCCGGCCTTTGTGGATGTTTTTGCTAAATCAGAGGTGTTATTTTTATTGTTGCTGTGTCCGTAGTCCAGGACAAGCTCAGGGTGGCTGCATGCCACCCTTCCACAATGACGTGCCAGAGATCATTCTGCGGGAATGCCTTATGTTAGCATTACTGCAAACTACATGATGTGCTAGTACGGATGTCAGGTGAGAATTTCACAGTTACGATAAAAATCAGTACAAAGCCTGTAGCTGGCCAGCGTACCAGGAAACCTCTGCAGACTTATGCAATCCTGTTTGTTCCAGTTACGTCAATCAAAATTGCCCTGGCTCAGGAAAATAAAGCAACTACGAACAATTATTTTCAAATAACAAAACTCCTAAAATGTAATTGGAGAAACTCTGAACTCTGCTTTATTCCCATATTAAAAAACATTCCATACATATCAGGCATTCATCAGAATTCCCCTACCTCTCTCTTGCCTTCCTGTAAAATTTACTTTTAATAACTGTCAGCTTCCTGAACCACAAAGCGCTCTCTTCTGTTTTGCTGTTATTCACTGGGGCAAAATAAAATGCTAAGAAAAGAAGAGAAGAGAAGAGAACGCAGGTGTGTTTATCCTGGGTCAGGGCAAAAGGAATTTGCACACCGGCAGGAGCGGAAACGAAAGCAAGGGGCTAATGGGTTGTTTCCAGCATTTGCCTGCTACAGTGGGAGGTCTCCCAGAAGGACTTGCTAAAGGACACCAGCCAAAACTGCACCTCCACCTGCACCTCTGACTTCCATGTGCTGCCCACCGTGATGGCTCAGTTTGGAGGGAATGTGATCATCCTCTTCTTATTGTAGGAAGTCCCAGACTTGCAGAGAACTGGGAGGCATCATAAACCCTGCAATCTCCCCCCGAGAAACCATCCTGCTTCCCTTGCAATCTGAGACCTTATCGTTACAATCGGGGAGTAAGTGCCAGGGAGAGGTTTCAATGCCTTTCATCCTGCCAATGTCTGCAAACTGGGAGCTCGGAAATAAGTGCAGTGCAAATGTTACAGTGCAGTACTGGAAAAGTCTCACTTTTATTGCAGTGCCCTTCTGAGGAGCCACAAACGGCAAGCGCCTTATGGAAGAACATTGCGCAGAGGTGATGGACTGGATTTTACGAAGCGCTGAACTCACTGCAGAAGTAGATAGACCCTGGGGAGAGATTTTCAATAGTGTTTAAATCCCATCAATTTACATGGCAATTAGGTGTTAGTCACCTTTCAAAAATACCACTAAGCACCACTCCTTCATACCCTGCTTTTAGCTAGTAATGGGCAGTGCCTATAAACCCATGTTTTCTGTGTGGGAGGAGGGTAGAGACAATTATTTTGCTGAGAAAGTACAGGGAGAAACGAAGCTTAAGAAACTGAAGCACAAAGAATTACACTTCGAACACACCATGTAGAATTCTATATAAAACATAAAAAATACTGAGAATATAGTTAACAGGTCAGGCAACTAGCATTTTTTTCCCTATACTTTATAGACTTTGCTACAAAACCCTTGTACAATTTCATCTAACACCCAACAGAACTATTTCCCAGACCCAGCTCTCTATTTCTTCAACGCACACACTGTGTGTCAGCACAGTAACAAGCTATTCCTGCTGCAGGATGATGAGAAGATCTATCTTTGGTACATACATAGCGTCATATTGACCTGGAGTATTGACTGCAGCCCCACATCCCATTACGCCAGGAGCTGCACAAAGAGTAGAAAGAACTGGAGAGCAACCAGGGAGGGCCCCTGCAAAAGCAGGGAGGGAACAGGGCACATAGTGCTTTTATAATCGCTTTGCAGTTAGTTAGAGAGCGATCTCTTTCCAGTCCTGGGAGAAGGAGAAAAAAACCCAGTTGTGAGACTTGCTTCACATCTGCTCTCCTCAATACTGACTGGCCAGTGGTAATTGTCTTTCTCCAAAGAGCTTTTTCAAGGTAAGCACATTTCCATAAGCCGGTGTAAGCACACAAACACCTACCATGCATGCAAATCAAGTATCCTCCTCAGTCTTTAAATGTCTGACCAGTTAGAACTTTCATGCTAATACCTGGTTGCAAACATAATCTTAAATTAAGAACAAAATACTGTGGAGGAATTCCTGCATAGATAATAGGCAGATATTAAAAACACACGAGGAAGGGCTCTATTTTCCAAAGTAAATCCAGTAGCTCATTTTCAACTACAAACATGGTCCAAGAGTTTATTGTACCACTTTGAAGCTCATTGCTTGACCTATGTATATACCATATGCAAGCTTATTTGAAACTGTCTCAGCATAAATGCTGGCATTTCTGACCACATTTTTAACACTCAGTCTCCTCACCAGAAGATGCTTTTACGTGCTAAGGATATTCTCGCACACGGATTTGTTTTTCAGGAACATCCACAGAAAGTTTTGCATATATTGCAGAGTACTACATAACCAAAAGCCAGCATCCTGCCAAAGCAAACACCTGAAAAACAGCGTGCTCTGTGTATACATGGCGATAGTTAGGACAGTCATCAAGAAACTGGGAGCTGTGGGCTTGTACCCTCTCAGGTTGCCATTAGGCTAAATGGGAGAATCTTCCTCCTCTCCCTCAAATCACCCTGCTGCCCAGGTACATTAGACATAATTCTGAGTGTATTTGATTTCCTATCAATACCTCTGGGAATGAACTGGAGCACTGACCTGGGCTCCCAGGCAACTTAATGTCTCAGTTTTCAACCATCAACTGATTTTAAGGTTCGTTTAACTTTTGAGGGCACATGAACAGCCTGAATAAAGACTGAAGTGTCTCAAGTCAAGACTGGGTGGCATTTAAGTCTAGTGTGGCGCTATATACTCAATACGAGCAGTTCAAATGTTGATTGCTAAATGCTTGGAATCGATTTTTCATATCAATGAGAATACTGGTAGAAAATGTTTAATCAAAATGTAAAAAAAAACCCCCAAAACCAAAGTGCAGAAAAATGTAATCTACTCATGAACAACTTACAAGTAGTAAAGTTACTCTATAAAAAAATTGACAGGAGCCATAGCTTGAACTATGCCACAGCTGCCCTCAAACGCTCAGTTTTTTTCCCAGGTAGAGCAAAACACCCCGTGGTCTTTTAACACCAGAAGACAAGGGAGTGCTCTGTAGATAGAAGTGAACTGTACTCGTCATGAAAAATCACAGCCTGCAGAGGCAGGCAGAGTAGTTCAAAGGTTTTCTTTTTTTGGTGGTTTTATTTTTTTTTCCCCCTGTCCATCTGCAGGTTGGTGGGCTCAAAGGAACATGCAGCAGCCATTGAACCGGAGCCACACAAGTTGCCCTCCCTTGAAAGCCAGGATGCAGAGGGCTTCTGCCTTCTGGAGAAGGTCCATGCACTTCTCCCTGCTTCTCCTATGTCATTGGGAAGTCCCACGCAATCCTTTTTCCCTGTCCCCTTTGTGAGGCAGGAAAGCCCTGAAGAAACCCACGTCTCAACCTCCTGACTATAAAACATGGACCAAGGCAGCCGGCATGCCTGAGTGGGCGTATGCGGGACAGGAGAAGGCAGCTCGGAGACAGGGCAGGAGAGGACGGGGACACAGGCAAGGTGAGTAGGCTGGCAGCAGCAAGACTGGGCAGGCCCAGCTGCAGCGAGGGTATGAAGTTCAAACAGGGTGATGCACAGCGAGGTGCAGCTTCTGCCCTCCTATACACACCGTTTGGTGGCACCAGGGAAGAGTGAGGCTTCCTGAGATACAGCAGAGAGAGAAAAGCCAAGTGAGGAACACAGCCTGTGAGCAAATACCTTTTAAAGGTTAGTGCTTTGACAAGAAGAGGGCAATCTGGCGATGGTGGTGGTTGAGGGGGAACGAAGTGGACTCAAAATCTTTTTTTATGCCTTGCTATAAAAGTATCAGCAGTTAAACTACGGACCATGTCTCACACTCCTCTTTCCAGGCATTATCATTTATAGGTATTTTTAAAAAAGCACCCTCAAGTTCCATCACATTATCTATCAGGCTATAAGGAAGCACAGGGAGGGGGATCCATCATTTCCCTGCCTGCACAAGGCTCATTTGTGATCAGAAGTATTAATTCAAACTGTCTAAATGATCACGGACTCTCCAAGCAACATTTCTCCTTCCATTAAAAGAGTTAAGCCATCAAACGGCAAAACCCCTAAATCCATTAACACAGTGGCAAGCTTTTCCAGGGGTGCCTTCGCCCTTAGAAGCTGTTTTGCTAAATTAGACATTACAAAGGTAGAGAAACCTGCATAACAAACTCCCCAGGCAATGGTAAGCTGCTCATCTCCTCCTCTGCCTCAGGTGGCTGCTGACCAAAGGGACAACATGGCCCACTGCTACAGCCCGCGCAGTTTCACGCACCGCCTTGGAGTTCCCAAGCAGTAAGGCCACAGGTGGGTCTTTCCCTCTTCACGCCCCGTCCAGCGAGGCCACTGCTGGCCCATGCTCTTTTTCTCTTTACTTCCTGCATTTTCAGCAGTTTGCAGAGTTAAAATATACTCAGTTGCTTAACCAGGGCCATCATCTGGAACACAATCAGGATTAGGAAATGTGCATTTTGTCTCTTTCTGAACAAAGCACCTTTAGGTATCTTGAGATAACACACTTGTTTTCAGCTCTATGTCAGCAACAATTTTGTCTCACTCCCTCTACATTATTATTTTTTTTTGTTTTAATTTGAAATGCACTCAAACAGAATCCAAATCTTTCCAAAGCTAACAAGGAAAGGATTTCTTCCTCTGATTGAAGCGGAGTTAGCGAAGTTGTGATGAAGCGCTGCGTGCCGAGACCTGTACGATGCTGGCAAGGAACACGTATTAAGATGAGAGGAGTCATTGTTAAACTCTGGGCAAAGGGGCCAGGCCCATCTCTCTGCAGCCTGACGTACACCTCGTTATTTCAACAGCAGACAAGCAGCAAGACCAGATTGTTTACAAGAGTGTGGAGGTAAATCTTGACAGTATTTTGTTTCTTCTTTAGTTAGTGATGACAGAACGGGTGATTATGAAAAGCAACTGAAGTATTTCTTCCCAGATTAAGTGATTCATAACTCCCTGTTCATGCCGTTGTCTCCAACCCAAAGGTTGTTGAGGATGGTAAGAGGAGGAAGAAGGAAGAAAAGAGAAGGCACGAAGAAGTAACAGGGTGCACTTACAGCAATCCCTCTGCAATCCTGAGCCATCCCTACGTGCGTTCCTTAAGCTGCACATACAAATGAGCAAGTCCAACACACAGGTAGGAATGGGAGTAAAACATTTTAAAAAAGTACAAAAACAATGCCTACGTGGAAGGCAGAAGATTAAGTGCAAGCAATAGTCTAGACACTGGGTCATGCACTTAAAGGATGTTCATCATTTCTGACATTAAACCATCACTCCCTACACCCCAAAATGAATAAGCCTGAGTAAAGCTCAGAGAAGCCTTTGTCATAGCACAGGGACGGAGGAAGGCGTAGGTTAACGTGTGCTACATCCTCACCTGCCTTAGTCAGAATAACTAGAACAAAGCCAGTGCAGCTGTGCCAGTTTACACCAGCTTAAGCTATGACCTGTTTAAACATTTTTGGACAGAGTCCAGTCATATAGTCTAGACATTGTTATTCAGAAATAACTTGATCTTCATCTTTTGCTTTTGTACAGAAAGGAAGAGGAAATCTATGTCACAAAGCAACATTTCAAGCAGAACAGCAGGGAAAGGCAGGATGGTAACCCAATTAAAGGCAGATCAGAAATCTTTCAAAGCCATTTATAAAGAAACATAAACTATCTCCATCTTCCTGTGACTGAATGAAAAGAGATTGCATGAAGCAAGGAATCAGGTGATCTGCCTTGCAAAATCTTCTTCGCCTCAGAGAACAAAATTCAAGAGCCCATTTCATCAGCCTTGCCCCTTTGGTCACTGCTGCAATCTTCTGCTTTTATCTGCCTCAACCCCTGATCTGGCAGGCCCAGCACCCAAGAAAACGAGTCTTGCTACTGTCTGCTATCTCACGTTTGCAAGGAAAAATCTAACGAGCTCGCAAGGTCTTCTGTGTTTAGAGGCTATGTCAAACAGCACTCTTTTTTTGCCCCTAGTTGCTTTCTAGAAAGACTGTCGGAAGCAAAATACCTTCTCTAATATTTTCTGTCTTTCTGGTCTTCACTGCCTCTAGGTCTCCTGGTCACGAAGTTTTATTTTTAGCTTACTTCTCTTTATGTAACTTCCATGGAAGAATTCAGCATGCTCCTTCCACACGAATATCTGCACTAAGACCAGGGAGATGAGGGATTCTTTGAAAGGAACATCTGTGAAGTCTTTGTGTTCCAGCTTCCCGAAGGCCCTGACATCCTGTCTCTTCCTTTGCTCCTACATCAGCTTCTTGTCTCTTCATATGCAGCTTTTAAGTATATTTTCAGATAGCGGAACAATTCAAAGTTTGCCTGGAGTCAGCATTTAAACTTAGACCTATATTTTCAGAAAAATAGATTTAAAGTTAGAATGATTATTTAGAAGTTTCAAAAAGGTCAATTTCCTGCTGACATTTTTACATACCTTATTTTTGTAGCTGCTTATATTTCAGATGAAAAATTTTTGTTATAAAGAAACATGTTTCAAGAGAAAGAGGTCACTAAATTCTATCATAAAATGGAAGACTTATTTATTTACCTGTCATTATCAGGCTAAGCTCAGCGGGACTACTTTAGTACAATCCAGACTACAATTTGATGAGATGCTAAACTCTGTGTTTGAGGTCTCAGTACTACATCTCAAACATCACGCACACATCACGGCAAGCACCGGTTCAATAAAAACCTCTCAATTTGCTAGTTCTTTTCTATCAAAACCATTTGTGTAGATTAATGTGGCAGGGGTAACCAGTGTGCTTCATTGCGTGCTGTCATTCTCCTGTAGCTGGCCAAAGCCAGCATAAACCTCTTATTGGGAACCTTTGTGAGTTGAACAAAAACACACTCATGATCCACACGCTAGTCTCATCCAACAGGGCACAGGTTCTACTTGCAACTGAGGAACCTTAGAAGACACACAGACATGGCAACCAAATGATCTCAGCAGCTAACAGAAGGGATACAATGGTTGGATATCTGTTACGGCTGTGGTATCTGCTAAAACAGAGCCCCTCATCTCACAGGTGTGCCCCATCTCAGACTGCAGGGTTCATTGGAAGGCAGCAATGGAGCTTGACACACAGTTCAGTTCTGCTTTAAAAGAACTCCAGCTATCTTCACCACAGCCTGTCTTCCAGCTCCAGGGAACCCAAACTTCCTGGCCTCACTTGGCTCTCTGTTGAGAAACTGTTTCCACCAGCCATATGAAGACACTACAGAGACATGAAGGATGGGGAACTCCAACGCATTTTGCCTGGAGAAGAAAACAGTGGTTCTGAGGACATAACTCTTTTCTTGCCAGACAAACCTGTCTTAGGGACCCAACTGGCCTCTGGGTCATCTGACAATACCAACCTCAGAAGCTGAAGACTTGCTTCCTCCTGCAGATGAGGTCTATGATCAGCAGCAAGGTTGTGCTGGCCCTAGACACCATGGCATTGCAGGAGTTACACGGGAGCTGCTGGAAAGCCCTGTGTGACTAAGGGTCACAACACAGTTACTGCTGTCATATCCATATCCGCTTCCCATTGGGATTGCTGCTGTTATCACCTGCCTACCTGCTCCCCTCTACCGCTGCTATCTCATTCAGGCTCAGATTACTACTACAAAAACAAATAAAACCAAACGTTGCAGTTCCTTGCTCTCTTCCACCACCACTCCTGGCCTGACTCACCTACCAGTCACCTCTTCACTTTATGCTTGCTATCTCTGCTGGTGCTTCATGTCTCTCTCATGCCTCCCATACAAATGATAACCATCCAAACATCGGGATCTTCAAAGACTGCCACAACTGCAGTCTTGATACTGGGATACTTCCCTTCCCCACACTGCTAGCACCATACCTTTTCCTGGCAATTACTTCAGATGTAGCCTGTGATGTTGAGTTAGAGGAGACTGAGCAGAAGGAAGACCAGAACACCAGCGGGGTGACTTGACCGCCAGTTAAGGAAAATAGTATTTATGTGACTAGGACAGCAGTGGAAGTATTCAGACAGAACAGGACTATGTAAAGAAAAGCAATTGTGATGGCACCGTACTCGAAGGACAATTTACCACTTTTCAGCTTGTCTCCAGGTTTTCTCTATGGTAATATGTTCTTATCTACAGCACGTGTAAAGTAATCCAAAGAAACTTAGTCTTCGCATGGCCTCAAAATGGAAATCCAAAACAACTGGATATCTTTGATATTTGCTAATTTGAGCTTCAGCTCTCCTTTGGTAAACAAGGAATTACACTCATCTCTAGAAAGGGATGAAAATTAATTCAATAATATTAATGATAGTTCTGAGAACCACAGAAGAGCCCACTAGGAAATCAACATTTGTAACTTTAGCTTAGTGTTAAACAGAACCCACCGGAGCACGGTCCAAAGCTGCATAGTGAAACTGTTAAAGCTGATCATTCCGCAGACATCATCCCTCTTTTGCACTGAGCAAAGCAAGCATCATATGGAAAATACAGCATGGAGTCGTGCAATAAAACCCTGTATCATAACGCATAGACAGGGTATAAACTAAGGTAACATGGCAAATGTTAATTCTAACACTTATCTTGAGAGTTACTGTATTTGTAACTCAATTGTCTTCTAATACAGCTTCTTGGATGAAATATTGGTATATACTAGCAAAAAAGAAATTCAAACCAAACAGCTGGATGTCATTTTTTCCCCTCTAAGGAATGTCATGTTTGGAATGGCCCAGGGGGCAAAGGCAAATACATAATGCTTATTCAGAAAGCAATTAGATTCTGACCGCAGGGAAATGTTTTCTGAATGGTTTGAGCTTTAATAGAATAGACCCAATAGTCTTTTTTGTTCTTCTATTTCTTATATAAGGAATCCTTTTCCTTAGAGTTAAGATCTGGGTTAACGATGAACACATAATTATACTCTTCATACAGTTCTTCACTATGAACTCATAGATATATCTCAATAGTTCCAACAGCTGCATTCTAAGAGAGTAGTCAGTGTTTTGGGCTGATACAAACAACAAAAGCAAGTAGTAACCCAAGCCAAAATTATAAGGAATTTATTTGCCTCTGAGCAAATTGTAATGATTTAGAAATCTCACAGCTTCTTGTGCTGTTTCTTTCAGTTCTAAGACATGAGAAGTTACACTGTATTTAGAGAGCTAATAAATAACAGGCCTAATTCTGCTTTCAAACACACGGGCAAATTTCTGAGCAAAGGCAAGAGGGTTCAGGTGGGTTATGATGCAAGCCAACACTGCTACCAGATCTCATCAAAGGCTAATCAGCAGCAGAAAAAAATGAGGCTGCTATAAATCAGTGTTTGGCATTTGATAACACAAGAAAAGTTAAGACTTTACAACATCTAATCTCATACCTTTCTAATGACAAACTGTAAATATCTACATTACCTGAATAACCAGCAACAGGCAAGATTAGGCAGTAACACAGCACAGTACAGACACTGAAGAAGGGTGGAAAGGAAGGAATAAAAAAGCTTATTCTTTGTTTTTCTTATAGACATCCTCATAGCAAAGACAGACAGTTTGCCACAACCTAAAAGGTACAAGGCAAGACAGAAGAGAAATACCTTTGCTAAGTAGCTACAGAGCAAAACACAATCTTCTAGGTAATGAAGTCTCATCAGAGTGGCTATGCTTTTCTCTGCATAATTTACTATTACTGTTTTTGCATTATTCCCAGTAACACTTAGAGGTTCTACTAAAACAGCACATTACTGCACCACCTCAAATACCGCTAACATGTTACAGACTTATTTTTCTAGGGGGTTTGGCAGTTCTCAGTTCTGGCAATTATGTACACCAGGGCTGCTTCACGCAGGTTTGAATATACCAGCTGTGGCTGGTTTTCAGACAGAATCAATTTCAAGTGTCTCTAATTAGCCAGTGAGATCAGGTGCTCTCATAAAAGACTGCAGCATTGGCTCAGCTTCTTGGTGCATCAAAGCCAGTCTTCTGTGTTTGGTGGTGATCAACAGCTGAGGTGTGAGTGAAAATGCCTGAGGTTACATCATCTCCTTTTTTGATACCAGGTGTAACATAAGGTGGTTAAACCCCTTTTCTTCCCATTTTATTATATTATTTCTTCTTTGTAAGTGCGGGGGCGGTGGGGGAAGTCTTTGCTGTGCTAGTGGAAGGTGTCCCTGCCCATGGCAGAGGGCTTGGAACTAGGTGAACTTTAAGGTCCTTTCCAACCCAAACCGTTCTATGATTGTATGTATAATTCAATACGCTTCTATGTCTGAGCAGCCAGAATACCTGTAGACCTGTAGTACAACTCAATTTCAATGTCTGTGATGATTTGAAAGAAAAAAAGACATCCTTGATTTGTTAGCAGTATCTATAAGAATACTATGTAAGGAACAGTATCTAGTTATTAAGTAGAAGAAAGGGCTTTTTTGACACGCAAATAGTGAATTCATTGTAATCATGAAGGTTGTTTATAAGAATGATGAAACATCTGCTTGGATAGACACCAATGTTAAAACACATAAATGATATTACAAGTCATCAAGAGACAAGATCTCGATCTTACTAAGTGTTTTTTCACTGCTGCACTCAGATCGTAAAGCACACTTAAATTGCAATCAGTACTGCAGGAAAACAATTGGGAAGGTGGTAGGCAGAGAAGTGAAGGAAGTACTCTGCCAGCAAAGAGGCCAGTGGGAGCCATGGGAAGAAAATCCTCGTCTCTCAAGTCTCTGATCAGACTCTATTCCCTGCAGACTGCTGTTGTTTAATGTTGGTTTTTTCCAGATACAACATTAGGGAGACAAGTGCAAAAACACCAAAATAAAAATAATCCTTGTGGACTGTCCTTTCAGATTACCACAATACTATAGTGGGAGTTTGTCCACTGAAATCCAACATCCTCCACATCACCCGTTCAGACTTCCAGGGATGAATGGGAGAACTATGTTTTACAATGTTCAAATAACGTGTGAAAGAAAGCACATACTGTAAATGTTTTCCCAGTTACTCTGCAGCATATAACCACCTTCAGAAAGAATTATCAGGATTATCTTCTGGTAGTTTTGAGAAGTATCTATGTTGTCATCTTCTATACAGGTAATTTTTAAGAAATGCTGGAAGAACGTGGCAATTGTGTTTTCATTTTTTTCTGGCTCTGGGAAACTGAATGTAATGGTTTACTGTTTCTTCCTTCTTTCTCTATAATGGATCATTTAATCAGAAGTTGATAGTTCAGTGGATGAAAATGTTAAAAAGCCCACAGAAACATATTCTGTCTCCTGCCCTTTGCAGGAAAAGTTGTGAAGATGTAAGGGCAACAGATCTAGAATTGGAAAGATTGAGCTTCTCAAATATTTCTGACAAACACAATATCAGTGTATTACCTATGTTGAAGTTTACCTGATTTATCATCTTCCCTCTAAATCTCTCTGTTTGAGCCCATTGGGTTGGATCTGTGAAGGGCTGTAAATGCCTGAAGCTAGATTTAGGTGGTGTTAGATACCAACTTCAAAATACAGAGAACTCAAAAATTTCACTTAGCACTACAGACATATGAAGTCTGTAGACATCTAAACTTTCACTCGTAAATTTTCCCAGCAACTTGAATTTCTTCTTCTGGGCCTGCTGAGAAACACCAGTCAAGCTCTACAGTCAGGTCAAGCCCCTACCTACCATCTCCTGAAGGTCCTAATCCAGCTGCTGTGTTCACTTGATGAACACCTACAGCATCCTTTTCCTCCTGTGGTAACTGCCACTTTTCTTTGGAAACGTGCCTAGCAGAAACCTTCCAGGGCTTATACAACTTGTCTTGTAGTTTAGATGCCCCTGGGGAAAGGCAACAAGGGGTTGCTAGCAGACATGAAGAAGAGAGGGGCAACCTTTTCCTGTCTCCTCAAGGTACATTTGGGTATTCCCACAAAGAATAGTGTTGATAATGAATTGCTCTATATAGCCATAAGGGTCTCTTCTTTTTCCTTTTTCCCTTTTTTTTTTTTTTTTTAAGCTTGGTTGCAAAATTAGTCATTTCTTTGTTTCCTTTTAGAAAGAGCAGAACAATATTTCTATTTGAAATTTTTCCATCTTTCCTGGACACAATAGGGAACACCAGTGATGTTACAAAACCTGTATACAGGGTTTCTGAAATGTTCTCTGTGGTCATCTGAGCTTCACAAAGCTTCTTATTAAACAGAGAGAATAGCAGCGCAGGCAATTTCATATCATTCATAGGATACAGCTACGCAGCATAATTATTTCTTTTTTAAATCGCTTTATACTGGACGCAACAGATATAGACAGATTTAAAAGAGTGTTGTTTTAAGAAGTACATGAAGCTCCTAAAGGAGTATCCTCTTTTCATTCCTATTCCAAGCTCAGTCTCAGTTCCTCTTAGATGCCCCAGGATGTGAGTCAACAATGACACTTAAATCGTATCTGTTTTGAAGTCAAGAAAAATCTGTGACAACCAACAAGTCTATTGTCTCATGATATGTAAATGCATCAGCTGAGTAACTACACCATCATCCTTAGTATAAACCTTGCTTGCTGTTCCTGACTCTTCTTTCTCTAATCTTCCTGACTTTTACTGTATTGTGTTCTTAGGTAAAATCTGAAATTTAACAGATTCTTTCTTTGATTATTCCATTCTATTCACATTTCCAAATTTAAAGCCAAAGTTTGCAAGTAGGTCCTTCATTGATTATAAGGTGCCTTTTACCATTTTATACATGGTAAAATATTAAATTAGTTTGTTATAAGAATATATTGCTACAAGACTTAGTCTTGAAACCGTGGATCATCAACCAGAGGTCACACATTAGCTATCTAATGTACTCTGTGGGCTTTATCTTCTGTGATAATCCTGGAAAATGTTTTACAGTTAATTTTAGTGCACTCCTTGGGTCAATTTTGAGCTGCGATTTGTCATGCATCATTAATTTACAAGTCTAAATGAGACCTGATATTAATTATTACTTCACAGCAGCCAAATGTTTTATAAGGCCATAGTGATATTCCTGTTCTTCATCTCTACCTCTAAGTGTCTGGCTGCTAAATATTTGGTAGTCAGTGTTTATTTCTTCTCACACTTTGAATTTGTGAGGCTGCACTTACTAGGAAAAATACTACAATATAAAGCATGCAATTATGATATTCATTCTTTAACCTTCTGTGTGGTATTTGACTCCCACAGAGATTTTCCCAGCTCTGGGAAATGTTGAGTCAATGTTGTCTCAGCTACAGACCAGCAACCATAGCAAATGTTTTCAAAGCTTTCAGAAGCTGCACTCTTAAATCCAGTATTTATACCCTTAGATAAAAGTGATCTGATTTTTAGAAACATAAAAAACCCAATAAATTCCCAACTGAAATCAATGAAGAATAATTATTAGCATTCCTAATTAGCAAACAGAAACAATAGTCTATATATATTCTCATGTATTTGTGTCTAGGCATAGCTCATTCACCAGGAGCAGTTTGGCCCATTAAACAGCCTGTTACATTAGAAAAGTGGTTGTTAAGCTTGGGATTAATATTTCACAGCAGTGGCCAAACAGACACCATAATCCAGGTCATACCAATAAATGAATTGCAACCAGTAACTCAGAGAACAGATGTGTAATAGTTTAGAAGTTCATATGAGTGGATAAAAATACCAAACTGTAACAAGGCTCTAAAAAATTTTCTTTACATTCTTAAGGAATTTGAGAATGTTTTAATTCTAGAGCCAACCCATAGCTTTGTAAAGGCTGATAAACAGAAGAAAGAGGGGGAGGACTATTGTCAAGAAGTCTTTCCTCAGAGAATTGCCTGGAGGACACAGTGGGAGAGGTGAAGACTCCTTCCAGCTACGAGGGGGAGGTTTCTTCCTTCACTGCAGTGACTCCTTGGCCTTTCCTGCCACCCTGTCCTTCCTTCCTGTCCCTGCAGGATGCCGAGATGAAGGCTGTGCTGGTCCCCCAGCCCTGCGAGCGCACAGCTCTCAGACCTTGCTGATGCTGGATGGGGAAGGGAGGGGAGGAGGAGGAAAGCACCCCGAAGTCGGGTGGGGTAGTAGCAAGGTGAAGACACAGGCGTCTTCACCCTGTATCCAAACAGCAGCTGGCAGGAGGTACCTTCATCCTGCCTTGGAATTAGGTCTCTGATTTAGCCTACCCCACCTATTGAAGCTGCCCAAGTTTATGTTTCCTTTGCTGCAGTGATGCAGCCTCCCCAGTCCGGCTGACTTCAACTGGCAAGTCTGCCTCTCCGAGTCTCACACGCTGTACTTTTATATCAAGAGCTGAAATAACAAACTCAGTTCATGCAGGGGGCAGAGCTTTGGACTCATCTCTGCTTGAGAGGCCTGGTTATTTATTAATTATGTTTAAAATTTTATAACAGCTTAAAAGGAATGTGAGCCAGAGGCAACACTTCCAGTGAAGCCTCCCTTGTGCAATGCTTGTGTAATTCTCTTGTTTTAGTGCTGGTTTGTGCGGCTCTGAACGGCTCCAGTCTGTTCCCTTCTCTAATGCCTCCACTGGTGCTGGTGATTTCTTCATCCTTTGACACGGGAGCTTTCTGACACACAGACCCCCAGAAGCACTACTTTATTGTGAAACTCCAGTGCGTGGGCGTCCAGCAGCAGACCGCTGCAAAATCTTGCCCAAGCACTTTCTAAGGAAAAACCTGTGAGATTCCTGCTTTTTGGTTCCCACTCGGCAAGACTGCAGAGGATGCTTTGCCAGCTACTTCCCTTCTCCTTGAAATCCCACTTGCGCTACCGAGGTGTGTGTGGTTGGGAGACTGCAGGATCCAAGGTTCTGCTCCAGAGCCTGACAAGATTAGAGTATTGAAGGGTGGTCTAAGGGAACAAGTTCAGTTTAGTTAAGAATTGATGTACACTGCCTCACTGAGTCGTGAAAAGCCTTCATAAATACATGTATGATTTGCTGCAGCCTTTTTGCCTGATGCAAAGCAACCATTCACTCAGTGGTAGGCACTTCCGAAGCAGAAATCCCCGGGTGTGAGTGGTTTGGACTTCAAAGTACTGCATGGAGCAGGCAGAGGGGAAATTGATTTTGGCTGAGCCTGTTTGGGGCATGGGTAACTAAGGACCAGACTCTGCCACAAGGCTGCTTGTGAAGGTACCTGTTAGTGACAGCAGTGAGCCTGCTGCGGGTCTCCTCTGGCGGGGTGCTGGCACCCTGGGAGCCTGTCCCCCTCCGGGACGGCTGCTGGCATCTACAGCCACCTGCTGGCTTCTTCCTGCATCCTGATGGCTTCTCCACTCCTGCAAGGCACAGCAAGAAGATTGGGTGTCAATCTTTCATACCACCCATGTCTTTAAACAAACTTCACCCATTTAATTTGAGAGCAACTTCTTGTTCTGGACAGATCTTTTGAGATTTTTGTTGCCTTTTGTGTTGTCTCTCTTTTTATATATGTTCCCTCTCTCTTTTATACAAGCCAAGAGTTACTTCCAGACACTTAGTGCTAATGAACACGTGGCAGTTTTGCAAAGCAGATTAGCATAATTTTGCCCATTTTGCAGCAGAGAGTACTGAGGAGTGAGTCGGGTGAAGGTTCAAGGTCTCTCAGCAGCATTTCTTGTCTGGCTGTTCTTGCCTACAGTTTGCTACTTGCTGGTGGCTCTTTCCTCCCCAAGGAAGGAGAGGCTGGGAGATACGATGCGCTGCACCCAGTTGGGAATTGTGTGAGTCCCTAGAAATCCTCTCGCCCTCCTCAGCCTCCTTCCCTACTGCTGAACTGAGCAGGGGAAGGCAGGCCTAAGAAACCTGACGTAAATTCAGCGTATTGTAGATGAGCTGCGGGTTGTAGTTTGATTAAATGCATTTGCATAGTCAGTATTAGCTATATCCTAATGTATTTTAAAAGATGTTAATCAATTAAGAAGCGCTTAGAAAATGATATGCAAACTAAATAATATAAGGCATAGGAAGGCATGCTTGAGGGAGTTGTTCCTGAGAGGTTTCCTCAGCTGGCTGTCGGTGGGTACGATGCCACCCTGCTTCAGCGAGGTCTTATCAAGATAAGCCAGTAAGCGACTGCTTTGATTTTAGTAATAAAAGATAGTATCTGCGCTTCCTGTTTTCTTTTAAATCAACATGCAACTTTCTGTAGTAATGTTACAGGTTTCATAAACAAACCCAGCAAAGGTAACAAATGTTAATTGGGCCTACTAACCTCGATTTAATATGATAATCAACATCTTTTGTTTTTTCCCTTCCTGTGTTGCTGACTGTGTGATTTCTTCCCTATTCCCCTGCTCGGTGTATTAACCCTTCAGTTACCCCATTGATCTAATTTTTCCTAGGAAAAAAACTTCTTCCTGGCCCGTTATGCATCCCTTCACATCTCTGGCCTTTGGTGCTATCCAAATAAACTCAATAAAACTGAAACGCCTTGTCCTAGAGCTCTCGCTGCCAACAGACTTACAAAAAAGAAGTGGATGAACAAACTGACTGGGGTGGCAGTAAGGGATTAATAAAATGATGGGTGTGATCTAGAGTCTCAGATCAGTTTCAGTCTCGTCCTGCTGGCTCCCCTCCACTGATACCCTCCAAGTAATATCACTGAAAACCTTGTTCCTGACGAAGGTTCAAGCCTGCACATCATCCTCATCCTCTCTGACCTATCTGTTGCCCTTGACACTACTGATAAATACCTGGGCTTTGATACCTTGTCACGTTGGACACCGTGACTTTTCTCTGCTCCTTTTCTCTCTGTCTAGCCTTTCTCCCAAGCATCTCTCCCCAGAGCTTTTCCTCCCGCCGCAAAGCGGGGCTCCTCAAAACTTCTTGGTGCCCCTTGTCCCCCACCCTCTGTTCTCTGTCCTTGGGTGACCTCTTCTGCTGATGTGGCTGTAACTATTGCCTCTGTGCCAGCTACCTTTAAAACACTTATCTGCTGCTATCTTCCACTCATTGGTTTCGCATCTCACTGCCTCTGCAATGCTCCATCCTGACAGACAGCTTGCTACCAAGCTCACCGAGATCCAAAAAGCAGCTCATTAAAAAACAAACCCAACAACACAGCTTTCCTTAGCTCTCTGGCCGGCAGCCAGTGTGTGTGTCAATTTAAATGTCTTTGATATTTAAATTTAGCTTTCCCTTACTGCTGATACCATTTGGCAGAAAGTGTACTTACAATATTATTCCCAAAGCTATTCACCAGGCATCTCTGCTCCACTTCCCAGGAATTCACTTCTGTGAATAAAAAAAGGTAGGGATGAGCAAATTATCAGTGCTGTCCCAATTGGCTAAAGGGATAATTTTCTTGTTTTCACTCTCTTCTTCCTTCTCTTCGTATGTTTGCATGCTCTATCAAATCTTCCCTTCTAGCCAAGGACTGTATTCAATTGTTCATGACATATCTTCAGGTTTTTTTGAAAATTATTGTGTGTTTGTGCGCTTCTTTCATGGAACTACAAGGAAGGAAAAAAGTATTTTAGTAACAGGACAATATGACTATACAGCTGCAATGCTGAAATGTGCTGTCAGAGGCATATGTATTATCTGCATGAGAATGTCGTGCTTCTAGGTCCCAGATCTGACACTAGTTGCGCAAGGTGGCGCAGACTGGACTGAAGCTTTTCACATGTTGAATGTCTTGGTTTAAGAAGAGAAAAAACTAAGTTACCTGATAGCTAGACCCAATAAGACTCTTTCCTTCTTTTTTCTTTTTTTTTTTTTTTTTTTTTTTTTTTTTTTTTAGGAAACTTCAACTCCTCAAAGCTGTGCAAGTATTTCCTTCATGTATTTTTTAATGTATGAATTATTCTTCATTGAGGTTCCCAATTTCTCTTTTGCGAAGGACCTGTAAAATGATTACTTTTGGCTTACTAGGACTCAATTCTGTAAAATTTCAAGAAGTCACAGAACATTGAAGTTACATGACTGGAATTCAGCTGACTCTATGTCATTTTAGGTGTTTTTGACCAAAATAGAAATGCTATTTGTTGTAATAAACAAGTGAATAAATTTTTCAAAAAGAGAAAGTTAGTGACAGTTACTCAGATGTTGCCAAAACCTGACGATGTTTATCATGCCTCGATACCAACATCTATGTCATTACAGCACCCGGATACTTTGAATTTAGACAGAAACCCCACTGAGATTCAGGGAACAAATTTTTTGCCTTTCTTGTTTCACCTGCAGGATTTGATGTGATGTGTATGCTGACACGCAATTCCATACAGCCATGGCTGAAAGAGTCTGCCTTTTGCCCATTACAACCCAGAAGTGAAGCATTCACCTAGACCTAATTCTTCTCCAGTTTTTATCCCAGGACATTGGAATTGTCTCGGTAAGCGCTATAATCACTCAGCCATTCAGGGGGGAAATTCTAAACTCCGTTTTCCATAAAATGCTTAAATACTAATAAGAGTCAGGCACAACACCCACGTCTTGAATGCTCTACTGACCACGCTGTACTGTCACACTCATTTGCTTTCCTTGTCCTGCTGAATATTCAGGTATGTCATACAAAGCAGAACTTCCACAGGAGATGACTCGATGATCTTGAAGGTCTCTTCCAACCCAAGTGATTCTATGAGACTCTCCTGCAGCAGATGGGTAGAGTGACAGCAAAGAGGAGGGAGCTCTGGTTTTAAGCCTTCTCCAGAATAATGGCACCTGGACTTTGGCATCCCGGGTGCTGGGATGCCAAATCCCAGGCAGCCAGATAATTACCCTGAGCATTTAGGTAAATGGTCACTCCCTGGCTATCCTTGGAAAGGGCTGATGACCTTCATTCTGTCTCAAAGGAGTTGCTGCTCAGCATGTGCAGAATCAGAACCCCAAGCGCAAATGGTTAGAAAACAGGAGGTGCAGTAAAGTTCCCATTGATAAAGTCTTGCGACTAGATAATTAAACTTTTATGAATGACCGCAGAAAAGGTCTCCCTTTTCACTTGTCCCCTAGCCCTTTTTTTGTTCATGAAAGCCTTGTTATTAAGCTGTAGAGAAGACCTGCTCCTTTTAGCTCCTTAGAACTACCCAGCAAGAACTTTAGCAGGGGATACTTAAAAATGCAAGTTACATTGATTTTACAGAGTAAATTTGGCAGATATAAAAATTCAGTGGTTCTTCCAGCAACAGCTCAGGAATAGTGTTTAGCTGTGAAGTTACCTATGACTTGTCCTCTATTGCATCTTTTTCTTACAGTTTTTGTTCACAATATAATCCAAAGTCTGTTAAATTTAGTGGGAACTGTGTTGCTTCCATTCTTCAACTGGAGAGTTTTTCTCATGGCACTTTAAAAGCTCTGCAGAAACACAAGCGGGAAAGTTTCAGGAGAAGATTGTCTGACATAAATTAATTATTGAACACATATTAATATTCATAAGGGACCCAATTATCTGGGAGAGTCACAGTGATCTTATTTGCTGATTAGCAAAGAAAGCACTGACATGGTATTTTTCTTAAGTTCACCTTGTTGACTAAAATCTGTATCAATGAGCAAGTGCAAGGTTAAGATGGAATAAGAGGATAATCACATTGGTGAGATAATAACTGCTGAAGTAGAAGAGATAGAAATGCAACTGAGCGATTTTTCAGCAGGTAGGAATCACAGAGTTATGTGATAATTTAGTTTGGAAGGACCTCTGGAGGTAGGTTGGTCCAACTCCCCCATCAGAGCTGGGCCAAATTCAAAGTTACATTCCTCAGAGCCTGCAGGATAACACTGCCATGTTAGCAAAACTCAAAACGGGAAATGCTTGAGCAAAGCAGGTAGATACAATTAGGTATAAAAGGCATACTTGAGGGTCGTTCTTTGGAGTTTCTCCCAGGGAAAAATGTTTTTTGAAGTCATCAAACTGCCTGTTTGGCCAGGCAGCGCTAAAAGTAAGAGAGATAAAAGGCTGAAACCTTATGTAAAACGAGTGAGTGCTTTCATCCGGATACCAATTTTTGCTAAAATAAACCTCAAACTTCTTAGAAAAATGACAGTGACTCAGGACAGCCATGAATGTAGTAACTAGCAGCTGGGCCTTATCTAACAATGTAATTGAATAGTCAGCATCCCCAGAAACTCTGGATCGCTTACTGAAGGGACACTGCAGAAGCGGCTCACAGGAGACACCTGCTGCAGGTCTCCGGGGGTGAGAAGAGAACTTCACAGCACAAACGTGTAGGAAGAACGTCCAAGCTGTGACAGTGTCTCCCTGAGGCTTAGCGTGTGGTGAGGAGCAGCCCGACACACACAAGCATCACCATGTAGTGAAGAGCAGTGCTTCCTGCACACGCGCACGCCTCCTGGCGCATACTTACACGGCTGTCCACCACATATATTAAAGCCAGAAAGCACTAGGTTATTCCCATCCCTGGGAAGGGTCACCACCTTGAGATTTTATCCAGGATACATTCAGCCTTGTTACAGCTCTACCCACTGCTGTTCTTCTGACTCACGTTGAGGGTGAGAATCAAAGGCAAGTGAAGCTCTTGAGGGAGCTGACCTTGTTCAGCGGGGCTCTGCTGTCTTCAGACAATTTTCCGGTTGCCTCTATACAGCAGGAAAAGGCTGACTCTTTTGGCTCTTATGATGCAAAAAAAAAAAGTGCTCAACATCTTCCAGGAACTTTAAAAATTGGATTTTGGTGTATATTGTTTCCACACTGAGAATGTTGCCATTTTTGCAGCTGAGACTGGGCTAATTTGACAGCTGGGGAAAAAAATTTATAAAGATTCTTGTGGAACAACTTGAATTTTTTTCCTCTATATCACTCACTTTTTTTGGAAAGCCCCAAAATTAAAAGATTGGGAAACTTCCTAAATCATGTGAGACTTTGTAAATGCCTAATTTCTCCTTACATTTGCTTCTTATTTTTCTCCCCATTGTTTGCTTTCTGTTTTGAACTACCCACGCCAGCACAGCCTTACTGACTCTGCATGTTCCATTAGTCAGGTCTGATGTGTTGGTGATGAAATTTTTGGGATCTGCCAGCTATTCTATTGTCTCAAGAAGTGTTTTACACTTGCTTTAGTTTTGCAATGAAGGATTAAAAAGACTGCCACTCAGAAAAGCATGTAAAAGACTGATTAAAAAGTTGTGTTTCCAGTGGTAGCTTTTGGATTTATCTATGAGCGATAGACTGAATTTTTGATACTTTCTGAAATGTTTACCAAAACATACAATGATTATTTTTGTAATGTGACCTCTGCAATGCAAGTTTTATCAAAAGACTACTCTGGGTACAAAGGGAAGATTCTGAATAATATTAATTTACGATTATCTCAAATTAGTCTCAAATAGTGTCTTCTCCAGGCTGTTTTGAATTTAAGGCATCGGAAGTTCCAGACTACCTCCCTGAGAAGATCAGCTTGAACAGCCCCTCAGTCCAGATCTGTTTTCAATTGCACAGGAACATGCACTGCCCGAGATAAGGAAGATAAATTCAGAAAGGTTTTAGCAGCTGAAAAAAAAGAGGATGGGTATGGCCTGGAAGCTATGAATATGAACAACAGAAAGGCAGCAGAGGAAAGTCTTATGGGCGTAAGCTTGAGAAGAAGCTGAAGGAGGAGGTTACAGTGAGGTGGGGGTCAGTCTCTTCTCCCAAGTAACAAGTGACAGGACAAGAGGAAATGGCCTCAAGTTGTGCCAGGGGAGGTTTAGGTTGGATATTAGGAAAAACTTCTTTACTGAAAGGGTTATCAGGCATTGGAACAGGGTGCCCAGGGAGGGGGTGGAATCGCCATCCCTGGAGGTATTTAAGAGACAGGTAGAAATGGTGCTGAGGGAGATGGTTTAGGGGTGATTTTGGCATAGGTTTATGGTTGGACTCGATGATCTTGAAGGTCTCTTCCAACCCAAGTGATTCTATGATCTTTCTGGGTCCAGATCCTGGAGCCACACACCCACTTTCATGGACGATGAAACTTCCTACTAATGTTTGTTGCTTCTGCCTACACAGAGGCAGGATTTATGCACATTTTTTGCAAATAAACAAGATTATACTAAGAACAAACTAAGAACTACTTGGCTTCAACCAAGCCAAGTGCAGAGTCCTACACCTGGCACGTGGCAATCCCAGGCATAAATACAGGCTGGGCAGAGAATGGCTGGAGAGCAGCCCTGAGGAGAAGGACTTGGGAGTGCTCATGGATGAGAAGCTCAACATGAGCCGGCAGTGCGCGCTGGCAGCCCCGAAAGCCAACCGTATCCTGGGTTGCATCAAAAGAAGCGTGACCAGCAGGGCACGGGAGGTGATTCTCCCCCTCTACTCTGCGCTTGTGAGACCCCACCTGGAGTACTGTGTCCAGCTCTGGAGTCCTCAACATAGAAAGGACATGGAACTGTTGGAACAGGTCCAGCGAAGGGCCACTAAGATGATTAGAGGGATGGAGCACCTCTCCTATGAGGACAGGCTGAGAGAGCTGGGGCTGTTCAGCCTGGAGAAGAGAAGGCTCCGGGGAGACCTGATAGCAGCCTTTCAGTATCTGAAGGGAGCCTACAGGAGAGCTGGAGAGGGACTCTTTGTCAGGAAGTCTAGTGATAGGACAAGGGGTAATGGTTTTAAATTGGAAGAGGGGAGATTTAGATTAGATATTAGGAAGAAGTTCTTTACTGTGAGGGTGGTGAGGCACTGGAACAGGTTACCCAGGGAAGTTGTGGATGCCCCATCCCTGGAAGTGTTTAAGGCCAGGCTGGATGGGGCTTTGAGCAACCTGCTCTAGTCAGAGGTGTCCCTGCCCATGGCAGGGGAGTTGGAACTTGATGATCTTTGAGGTCCCTTCCAACTCTAACCATTCTATGATTCTATGATTCTATGAACATATCTAATTTGTGTCAGCAATTTTTATTCAAGTAGAAAAAAAAATCCTTGCGAGGCCTTGCAATTTGATGATCCACTTGAGTGAAAAGGGCAACACTGGTCAATAACATCTCAAATGCAAAAACTATTCAGCAGGCCTTCAAATGCTTTGAAGAGTTGACTTTTAGTTAGCTTTTTGCTCTGCCACAGTCACAAAGTAAACTAAAACATCAAATTACATTTCTGTTTTTCCTCAAATAGTGAAGAACAATGTGTGTGATTATGCACAATAATAGAAAACTGAAAGGAGAATTGCTTAAACTGATCTTCCAAGCAGGCAAATATGGACACAGCAGACAAGCAAAGAAACTGAAAAAGTTTGGGAAAGAAATAAAAGAGAATCAGCAGAAAGTCTGAAAATGGACCAGAAATCACAAACACGTTTGCTACTGCTACAGCAAAGGCAGGACTTTACCTAATGGGAACTTCTACAGAGCTAACCGGAAATGCAAATTTTAGGAAAACAGATTTCCGAATTCTTGACATTTATGAATACTTGATACTTGTGAGATACTGAGAGCCAAGAGAAACCTTTTTTTTTTTTTTTTAGGCAAATATATATATTTGTGTGTGTATACACACATGGTTTATTTATAGATGGAAAATTTCAAGCTATGCAAAGATAATAAAATGAAACATCCATTTACTTCAGAAAAAAAGGACTGATACAAAGTTCTCATAGATGACAATAACTCAGATTAAAACAGGATTCTCTTGCAGCTGCAGATTCACCTTTAGGTCCCTGCCACATACGCAGTGACAGATTAAATCTGGCTGGCTGAAATTGTTGCGTCTCTGGCTGTCTGCCAAACCAGAGACAGCAGAGCTACTGCCACAGTGTTTTAAATCTAAAATCTGAAAGTGAACTAACCCTAAACACAACTTGCCTTACCGCCGTAGCCTGAAGATTGCAGCGCTCCAAAAGTTGCTTTACTTGCCATTTACTCATCCCACACTGGGGTGAAACACATATGTGGGGTGGGCTGAATCTGCCATCAATTTTAATCTGCCATCACATTGTGTTCAAGCATTAAGCACAGTTCTGCTGCTGCCAGAGAGGAGGAAACTTCAGCCAAGAAATGTCATTGGGCAAGACAAACTCGAGAAAAAATGTTCAGTCTGATGTGCAAGGAAAAACATACTGAAAACAAGAGCTGAAGTTTGTGGGTGAGATCAGTTCTGTAAAAGGTGTTAATTCTTCTTTAACTATTTAGCCCATCACCTGTATCTTGGAACAGGGTGTAGAAGAAAAAAAGAAATACCCTTATTCACGTAGCTAACTCTTTTTCTTTATAGCACAGTAGCATGAACGTGGCCAAAACCATTTTGACCGTAGCTAATGACTTCGTTCACAGCAGAACTGCCCACTAGTTCAGACACTCCGTGCACGGTCTGCCTGTAATTACAGTCCCCCGGATGGGTTTGAATGTGAAATCAGGGTTTCTCCGGCACCTTATCTTTGGCTCTGTCTCCAAATAACAAGAATGCCTGCTGGTGTCCCACGCAGGGGAAGCTAACGGGCAGACCTCACTTGACTTGACTCTAATGACCATCTTTTGTCTTGTTACTCTCTCAGTAAAGTCCCAGCACTGTTTTCTCAGACCAGATCTCTCAGGAATATTTGCATTGCTACAGCCCATTAGGTAATTACAGACCAGGATTTCTCAAATGCCAGAACATGGTCTGTGCTCAGGCTGTGAGTAAATCAGCTTATCAAGGCCTGGCAAGACTGAAGGACAACCACGACCATAGGGAAAGCTCGGTCAGCAGCGCAGCAGGCACCGGGCACAGAAGGACAGACTGCGTGGGCAGGAGGGAGCATCCCGTGTCTGCTTCCCTGAGGGGCAGGCTCTACAATCCCTACTTGTCCAGACCTAACTGTCCCGTCAGAGCAGCCTGAACCTCCCCCCAGCCCCCAGTCCCTCCTGGTGCCAGCAAAGGAGGAGGCTTATCTTACTGAGACCCACTTTTAGTAGAAGTACTTCAGCTTTGGCACAGAAGCTGTTGTCCAGTAACACATCTCTTGCTTCCAGTCTTGCAGCACCCCAGCCACCAGGACTGGAGATGGTGTGGGTAACAATATTAAAAAAAAATGCAATAGATTATTTTAGTTGGAAGGGACCTACAACGATCACCTAGTCCAGCTGAACCTAACTATCTTCTTGTCTTTGCAGGCTTGTGGAGTGGGTCCACGTGAACTTCATGAAGTTCAACAAGACCAAGTGCAAGATCCTGTACCTGGGTTGGGGCAATCCCTAACATCAATACAGGCTGGGAGATGAAAGGATTGAGAGCAGCCCTGCCAAGAAGGACTTGGGGGTACTGGTAGATCAAAAATTAGACATGAATCAGCAATGTGCACTTGCAGCCCAGAAAGCAAATTGCATCCTGGGCTGCATCAAAAGAAGTGTGGCCAGCAGGTTGAGTGGGGTGATTCTTCCCCTCTGCTCCACTTTTGTGAGAGCCCACCTGCAGTACTGCATCCAGCTCTGGAGTTCTCAGCACAAGACATGGACCGGTTGGAGAAGGTCCAGAGGAGGATGACAAAAATGATCAGAGGGATGGAACACCTCTCCTCTGAGGACACGCCGAGAGAGTTGGAGTTGTTCAGCCTGCAGAAGAGTAGGCTCTGGGGAGACCTTATTGCAGCCTTTCAGTACTTAAAGAGGGGTTGTAAGAAAGAGAGAGAAAGGCTTTTTACTAGTGCTGTGTGACAGAACAAGGGGTAATTGTTTTAAACTAAAAGAAGGAAGATTTAGACTAGATAGAAGGAAGAAATTTTTTACCATGTGGGTGGTGAGATGCTGGAACATGCTGGTGGATGCTGGTTGTGGATGTCCCATCATTGGACGTGTTCAAAGTCAGGTTGGATGGGGCTTTGATCAACCTGATCCAGTGAAAGATGTCCTTGCCCATGTCCTATGTCAGGGAGGTTGGGGTGGATGATCTTTAAAGGTCCCTTCCAACCCAAAGCATTCTATGATTCTTCACATCCAAGCCCAGACTGTGGCAATAGAAAGTAGACAGAAAACAGCTGTTAGTAAAAGGGAACTGCGGTAGACAGTAAAATGGAAGAGGTCCCCTTTTTCTAGTCTCTTATTTGTCCCCCTGATGCATTTGCTTCAGACTTATCTTAGTTTTTCTCATCTTCTTGCAGTTACTGTATGTTTGGGAGTTCTCTTTGTGAGCTCAGCTTAGGAACTTGCTCAGAGAGGAAGAAGTCCCTCCCTTGCATTCCACTGGTGGAGTCATGCTCATCTTCATTTCATTATGTCGCTATCAAGAAGCAACAAAGTCATTTTTCACTCTGAGAGGCAAAGCTGCATTTTGCTTTAAGGTTGTCAGCCAGCATTTTCAAATAGGATGCTGTAACACTCACCTGCTACTCCGCTTCTACTGTCAAATCTGACGTTTACACGTGTCTCTGCTACAGTCAAGCACTTAGGTTTTGTATTTGGGTTTTTTCCTAACATTTCTCTTAATTAGTATCCCTTGGAATTTCATAGGTGCTCTCAGGGTATCTCAGGAATAGGAGGAGAACTCCTTCCTTCATTAACTCTACTTCCCTCTCACACTGGTAAACAGCTGGTTTTGAAACCACAAGAGAATACAAATTCGTAGAATTAAGTTCCAGGAGGGGGCACAGTCATTTAAACTGTCACATGTAATACAAACCGTCTTGTGTCAACCAGTTACCTCTGTAGTTAACCCAATTACTTGAGTTAAATAAAAGCATAGCTTGTGGTTGGCTAAAATCTGTACAATGTGACACCTGATTTACAGATATGAGGAGAGGGCTCTATCATCTCTCCTGAGAGTCAGTGCCAGACATTAATCACACCCAACATTAAACATTTGGGCCTTATTCCTCATTTGAATGACGCTGGAGCAGTTGGCAGCCACTGCCTTTGAGCCATTGCTACTTGATTAAAAAACCCCTTGGGACACGGGATTTTTTTTACCCAAAGGTGTTCCTCTGCTTTAATCCAGTCACTTCTCAGTCGTTTCTTTGACAAATTCAATGCAATGAATTTCTTAAGCATCCTAGTATAATGCAGTTTCTCCAGTCTAAAAAATGAGGTGTGGTGCTCTTTTGCTCATCATTTCTTCAGTTTTTAAGGTTGATTTTTGCCCTTGAGACCAGAAATTCCCATAGGCCATTCTGGGATCACTGTCAGCAATGCTATATACTGCAGTGAAATCATTGCACTTTCCCTACCCACTCTGCTCATTTACAGAATCATAGAATCACTTGGCTTGGAAGAGACCTTCAAGATCATCGAGTCCAACCATAAACCTACACTGCCAAACCCACCCCTAAACCATGTCCCTCAGCACCACGTCTACCCGTCTTTTAAATACCTCCAGGGACGGCGATTCCACCACCTCCCTGGGCACCCTGTTCCAGTGCTTGATAAGCATTATTATACACCCAAAGATTACGACTGTAATATCTCTCGCTATGGCACTGTCATGGATATACATGTTTAGTCACCTTCACAGTTGCTTCTTTCCATGACACGGTCCCTCATTTTATACTTACTGAAGTGTCAAGAGAGCTTTGAAGACCTGTGCCCTTAAAAATACATAAAGCACGAGATAAGCCTCAAGTACCCACTAGTTTTTAAAAAAATTCTGCATCAAGTAGTTAAAACTAAAGAGCAGAAAAAGCTAAAGACACAGACTGAGAAGTCCCAATAAACTGAAATTAGTGATTAAATGGCAAGTAAGTTAAATTCCTCTACTGAAATCAACTCTCTTTTAGTTTTGGCCCCTGTGGTCCCCTTGTGCAAAGTAGCACACGCAGGCAGTGGCGGGGCTGTGAATCAGACTGATTTAGAGAGAAAATCTGGCAGTTTTAGCATGTAATTTAGCAAAACTCCACAAGAGGGGGGTAGTAGCCACGAGCAAAGACTGCTCGGGAAACGTAAAGGTGATGAGACTGGGCTGGTCTGCCAAGGGTTTTGCTTAACCTACCCGGCCACACTTCTGGGGGGTCTTTGGAGAAGGAGATGGAGATCCAGCCCCAGTGTCGTTGTTGCTTAGCCAGCCCTACCTCGTTTGTTTGGTTTTTTTTAGGATTCTAAAGTAGCTGAATTACTTTCTATATAATATAGTTGATAATTACATCTATTGAAGTAAACATTGATCGAAAATATTCTATTGGTCGCTTCAGCTTTTGAGATAACAGGATGTGAAGTCTGACTCTGGAAAGAAATACAGCAGCTAACTAACAGTAGAATTTGTCACCGTGCCTTTATAAGAAAGGAAAAAAAAAACAACCCAGATATCCCTTTTTTTTTTTTACAGGGAAAGTTACTGAATCAAAACTGCAGATCTCATTTAAGCCAGCACTGTTCGCATACAACTGCACCACGCAGAGCAGTACTTCAATCCATATTTAGCCCCTTTTCTTATCTTTTGGCCCTGGATACTTTGTGTGGGTTTTTCCCAAACTTCAGAGTTTGCAACATGAAAGTCTAAAGCTTGAGTCCTGTAAAATCTGTTTTACAATTTGATTTTCAAGACAGCTTCATTCTCTGTTTCTCAATGCTGTATGCTTAGTAGACAAATACTTCTATAATCAGGAAACTGTGATAACTATGTATCTGCGGAATAAAAAGCTCAAATTCAGGGTCCTGTTGGGCTCATTTCTGGACAATCCAGCAAGTATCAATTTCTCCAGCACTGATGGAAGCTGAAAGCAACCGGCATTCTTGAAAAATATCCCAGTTTTAGCTAAAAAAACCAAACTTGAGATTGTACCTGAAAGACCCTTTGGGGAAAGGTGTAATTTCAGGTAAATTCAGTGTGTTTGTTTCTTGATGTTTACGTTTCCCCTGCAATAGATTATAGAACTATAGAATCATAGAATCACTTGGGTTGGAAGAGACCTTCAAGATCATCGAGTCCAACCATGATTGTGGTTTCAGATTTGTGGTCATTATGCATTCCCTTCTCCTTTTGAAAGCTACAGGACTGCTGGTGACCTCTTCCGTTGTCCTGGAGATTAAGCCAACCTGCAGCTGTTGTAACTCAGACCTATCACAAGAGAACGCAGTGGGAAATGCAGGGACTGTAGCCTAACTCCTGGTCTGGAAGGAAGGGACGTGGGCTCTTGTCCCTCTAGAGGTGACTATCAGCTCATCACAGCTCCCGTAGGAGGCCACAAATGCTGTTAATGTGCTTCCTACAAGGGTTTCATGCAGGAATATTCACCTACACTTTGAGAGCAGGGCTTGAGAGCATCTAGAGAGTGACCAAGCTCTAGCATGGGTAGAGCACTTTTGGAGACACTGCTCATCCCACCACTCCTTGCTGTGTACCTGCTAACCACCATGTTTTTCTCCTTGCTCTCAGCGAACTACCCAAGGAAGGGACATTACCCAACTGGAGTGTGACCTCTTGGCCTTCCACCAGTCCCTGTGTTTGTGGCTGGGTGTAGTGGGCAGTCAGAATACAGCCAGCAGCTCTACAAAGCCTGCCCTCCTCAGCGGCTGTACAGAGGACGTCCAGCGCCTCCTCACACATTATTTGGGAGGGACCCAATCTCTCCCTAGGGGAAGAGGCAGCCCAGGAAGGACCATCAGCAAGCCAGATTCTGGTCATCAGCCTTGACTGTGCTGAAAGAGGCTGGCATTCTCGAAAATCAGCCTGGTCTTAAATGCAGAACAAAGTTGGGAGCCAGGGATCTGTCCTAAGCTAGGGGAGATAGAATCCAGGGGACACGGACTTGGCATTGACAAAAACACGTGGAAGAAGCTAGAGCAGAGGTAGAGCTAGGACATTCAGCAGTCACCACTTAGAGATGGTGAGGCAGACAAGGAGAGCAGAGACAGGCTGCAGTTCTGGCAGCTGTTTATAATTGCAGCAATAAATCAGGCTTGAGCCACCGTTGTGGGTACCTGAATAGTTCCATCACAGAGCAACCACGTAGTGAGTTTCCTTTGAGGTACAGGTAACGCCCCTCTGGTGGAGGAACAGTAAGTTAGAAGGCAGTGCAACCTTTCATCTAGGGGTTCCTCTGGCTCTCATCCAAGGCCAAGTTTGATGTAGCACAGCTGAGTGAATTTCAGTCCCTTTTACTGAGAAAATTGTTAAGATGTGAAAAAATACATGAACTAAAGCCTTGCCAGATTAACAAAAATAAGAAGCAGAAGTGAAGCTGTTGAAATTGTAACAGTTAGCAGCATAAGGATTAGAGGAGAATTCTAATGTGAAAGATATAAAAACCTAAAGAAAACAAATCAGGAGATCAGAAGACTGCAACGCAGTGACGCTGAGGATGTCCCTGTTCCGCAGAGCAATGGAGGTCAGCCTGTCCTCACTTGGCTGCAATGGAGGTCAGCCTCTCCTCGCTTGGCTGATGATCTTACAGAAAGCAAAATGCAATAGGGCATCTTACCTAGGGCACTGAGCGTATGCTTAGCCCGGCAGCTCGTTAGTTCCAGCTCCGTATTTCTTACGTGTTTCGGCCAACAAATTTTTGGGTTTTGCTTTTCACTTGTGTTTATCCTGCTCGAAGAGTTTTTGCTTAGACAGTAAATCTACCTGGACAACATGGCCTCCGATACCCCCATCTGATCAGGGTGAATCACTGTGAAAAACAGTATCTGTGAGGAGGCGAAATAAGAGATTAGTGCCACTTAATTAGGCTTGGACTTCAGAGGAAAATACTCAGTTCTCCAATCCAAAGGAGTGTTTTGTCTAGGACTACTTTTTCCAGTTTTTAAAGATTAAGAAGCAACTGCACCTCCTAGTGAAAAATCAGAGTAGATGCAAAAAAGACTGAAAAGAAACGGGGAAGATGGATAGCAGGGAGAATATACTGAACTGAGTGCAAGAACTTATCTGCAACCTTGAGACGATGAATTTTCACAAGTTTTTATCACATGCTCCTACAGTCTACATAGACAATATTTGGTTTACAAAACAACCAACCAAGCAACAAAAAAACCTGCTAAATGGAACTTGCCAGCTGTGTGGATTCTCTCCATCCAGTTTTGTATGTCAGGCTGTAATGTGCCCCTCCAGAACCTGTAATTACAGGTTGTCCCCATTTTTACTGACATTTCCAACCCATAATTTTCAGTCATAAACTTTACCTATCCTTGACATTTATAGATCTCGAGTGATTTATATGTAAACCACTTTTATTGGCAAGCAATATTTTTTGTTATGAAGTCATGTGGAATTTAGTATGTAGCAATTAACCCTCTTGGGAAGTAAGCAAGCTCAGGAGCAGGAAAAGTTCCCTCACAGCAAAGTCGATGTGGATTAATTCCTGTCTCACAAGATTATCTTTTTTTGTTGTTCTCTGCTAAGCTCTCTCTGCTGTTCCCTTCTGGTCATCTGGCTTGTCCTTTCTATCCACCCTCGAGAGCTCACCTGTTCTGAAATTCTAGTGCATGGACGGATTATTGGTGATGTGCAATTTGCGATTCCAGCTAATGGGAAATCACAAATACGAGCTGCTTTTCTGTTTATAGAGTTAGTGCTCGTCTTGCTTCAGCGTTGCTCCATACTGAACTTGATTGTCCGGTGGGTGAATCTGAGCTCCAGCTGTGCAGAAACAAACTGCTCCCTGAGCAAACAATGGAGAGAAATGGCCTCTGGGATCCAAGCGAGGTCTGCTGTGAAGATCCATTTGGATTGCATGTGGAGAGAGACACTACAGGGGCTGCGTTTCTGTTAAATGCTGCGTAACTGCGCAAAAAGAAAGATTTTCTTAATAAATGCCATTGCAGCATTGATATGCTTCTCTACCCTGCGTCTGTCTTCTGGTTCTTTAATCTCTTTTTCCCTTTGTCCTGGCTTGAGGTAAAACCGGTTCTCAAACCAGGACACCCTTCTTGGTATCTGTAGTCTGTCTGCCACCTATTAACCCTGTTTCCACATCGCCACCTTCCCACCTCAAGCCTGAGGACTGTATATGCCTGTGGTGCCTTGTGAAAGCATTTTGCTGTCTTCAGCAACGCGCAACGAGGAAATGTCTATGGAACAGAACTTCAAAATCAGATTAAAACACAAAAGTATGTCACTGCTCATGTGAGGATTGTAATTTTTTAAAATAATGAGTTCGCATTTCCTTTTCCTTCCTTCTGTTCCACTCAGCTGACTAATCCACACTTAAAGATATTGTTGACTGAAAACTTGCCCACTCTATAGAGCAAGAAAAAGAGGTAAACACATTGATAACATATTTAAAAACCATGACGTGCAATCCAAGAGAAAAAATGATAGAAAAATGGACAGCATAATTCCAACCTTATAGGGGAAGCAGAACCATGAAGGGGACAAATGCTTATAGCTGGGGCTGACACACAGGGCATGTGGCCACTGGCTGTGACACAGCCTGTATGTTGCCTGTATTCCTCAAGCCCAAATAACTTTAAATGACAGCCTGGACTTCCCAGGCATTACAGCTTTGCCTTCAAAGAGATGCCCTCAAATATTCTGTACTATCAGCCTGCAAAGAACATAATAGCTACTGGCTGTAATTCCCTAATTATGCATTAATAAGAGACAGATTATTTTACTATCTTCCTGCTGTGCTGGAGAGAAAATATTGCTAAACATCAATTTATAAATACAGTATGTCATCAGGATGAACTTTCATGATGTGCTGCATAATATTTTAAACAACTTCGTGGAATTCCAATTCATGCATTACATATATATTTGGTAGTTTTTGCCTCTGCTCAGAGGTTACACTGGTTTTCTGACGTTTCTTAAAAGCATACTGAAAACATCTGCAGAGTTCCTCATTGTGCTCAGTCTTCAAAATATCAGTTTTGTATTCCTTCACGCGCCCACTGATACATGTGCAACGATTACAGCCTTTTATGCAAGTGGCCTCGTGCTTCAAAGCTCAGAGCATCTCCATTTCTGAATAATTGCAGTTTCATATAATCATCCTTCTCATTCTTCAGGAACCCCACCACCTTCCTCTTCCAAACATTTACCAGGCTCTGTTTCTTCTCGTGATGATTAATCATAGAATCATAGAATTATTTGGGTTGGAAGAGACCTTCAAGATCATCGAGTCTAACCATAACCTACACTATCAAAACCACCACTAAACCATCTCCCTCAACACCACGTCCACCCATCTTTTAAATACCTCCAGGGATGGCGATTCCACCACCTCCCTGGGCAGCCTGTTCCAATGCCTGATAAATGAATGAAATGAAACGTAAGGATAGATATTTTTCTTTCATCTTTTAGTCTACACATGGGACTTTCTCCATCTATCTACCAGTGTGGGCAAATGACCATCAACTGGAGTCGCAGAGGGACCAGGCTCAACATCACAGGTAGCATGCCCACAGGCAGTGAGGCTCAGTCTCCTACAGCACATGCTGGTCAGTTGTGCAGCACGTAAGCTGTAGGTCCAATACCTCAGCTAAGGATGGGTCCCGATGCACGTGCTGCTGGGTTAGTTGTGACCATGAAGTAGGGGCACGTCTCGTGTTCCATGGGTCTGCACCTTCAGATGGCATACATACGATGCTTGCTTCTGCACCGCCAGCAAAGTCTTCATCGAGTGATTTTTTTTTTATACCCTGGAGTTCAGCCAAGCGTTTCTGGTTATTCCAACATCCCATCACTGCCCTGCCAACTGCTGGTTGTCTGAGCCTGAAAACAGCATTTCGGCGAGTGAAGCTGCTTCTAGAGAAGGACTATGAGAAAAGTCTACTCAACTCCCACATCTTCTCGGGTGTCTGTATTTCCCAGCCATGAAGCTGTTACAGAATTTTTGAAATTCTTGTTTCAGCCTGTTCATATTTGCCACTGTGCGATTTAATTCATTAAAAGATGTTTCACAGTAGTCATCTTGACAGTGCTTCACAAGTGAAGCAAGAAGTTTCTTATTCTAGAAACAAAATTCTTAACAAAGTTCAAGAATGCACATAAACACAAAGCAGAAAAAATAAGTTGTTTCGTAAAGTTGGAAAATAAAGTCATAGCAAAAAATCAGTAGCTCTACCCAATTATCTAGAGAAATATCTTACTTAAAATAATGTAAGCAACAAAAGATAGCTCTTAGAATGAACAGAACAAAGAAATGCAAATATGGCGAGCTTTTCACTACAGCCAGGGCAGTGAGAGTAAATGAAGACGTAGTGGGGAGCCACCCACTTTTGATGCCTTGGCTGGAAATACAGAAATGTTCTGATAACATCTGAGCCTCAAAGAGATGCATCTGTGAGCGCTGCATTCAAAACCAGAATTCTGTAATTGCTTCGATTCCCAGCACTAACCACTCCAAATACAAGTATCACAAAAAATGACTCATGGGTTACATAATCCTGAAAGACATTTTGCATGAGTATTTCATCAACAGAAGGTGATTTCTTGGGGTGGAAGAACAAGCGTGCAGTTTTGTTGGTCACCTAATAAGATCTAATTACAGCCTGCAGCTGAAGAGAAATCCACGCTCCTGCACCAGCCAGGTATTACTGCCCTCTCCTCTGGCTCAGATGCAGTGGCTACAGGGTGGCTTGGATGAGACAGAAAGTTGATGTTCTGTAGTGGCTTACATTTACATGTTGTCATTGAGCTAATGCAAGTAACCTCACAGCTGCGTAAAGCAGGATCCGCGGCGGGTGAAGAGAGGTTTGGGGTAGTCTGCAGTAAAGCAGAAGATGAACTTTAATCTTGAAATCATTGTGCCATTACCTTCACTCACATAACTCCGCTTCAGTCTGTTTTCTTAAAACACTCTTCTTTTTGTTAGCCACTTAAGCTTGCAGTCGTCGTCCTTGGTACAGTTCCGATTATGCACTTGGTATTATTTTCAGTAGTTGCTGGTTCACGTATGTCAATTGGCACCTCTTAAGTCTTCAGGAGGTTTGTGCTGGTTGCAGTAACTCAAAGGCTTTGGTTCTTCTTACATTTGGTCTCTACCATGAAATGCCCAGAGGGGTTATACACGGTTTAATTTGCTCTTACAACATACCGAGTGACGCTGTGGAGCGCAGCCCACAAAAAAAAAAGGCACTTTTAGCAGGCACAGGGCACGTTAGTAAACTGAGCATAGGAAATCAAATGCAGATGTATTTAAGAGGTTCAGTCTCAAGTGGTTTAAACATAAAACTTGCTGACAGCTGTAATAACTCTAGTTCAAACTGGGGAAAAGCAGCTCCCGCTGTGAACATGTTTCTACAAGTAGATGCTTACAATTATGGGTGCCTGTGCTGCACTGGAGTTCATTTCGTCATTCAGGGGATAATCTTCATCGCTGGATGAGACCCAAGTATTTACCATATAGAAAAACCCGTGCTTGACCCCTTTCGCTGACAGGATCTTGACTTTTAGCCTAAACCTGTCTGATGAATGAACCAAAATCCCTTCTCTTGCTGGCTCCTGTTTTTGCGTATATTCATTCAAGTCTACCCATTTGTGTTCAGCCTCCTTTTTATTGCACGAGAAACCACTAGTCTTTCCCCACTTCAAAATCCACTCCATTTTTCCACCGCGAGGATCCCGTCTCCTTCCTCAAGCCGGAGCATGCTGCTCCATTTGCGTACAATTCATTTTCCTCATTCTTTTACCCATCTGCCGGCAGCGGGGTCCTGATGGGGCCCATCGCTTCACCACTTCTAAGTATTATTATACTGTGATGGAGAGTGGTCGATATTGTTGGGCTGTATGTACTATAGCCCAAGGGAGGTCCCTCCCTCAGAGAAAAGGGAGGGCCACAGGTGGGTGCCCCCGCAGCAGCTCAACGCCAAAAAAAAAGGGATTATTCCGGTTTTGTTGGTTTTGTCCAGCCATACAAATCATCCCAGGAGCAAATCCCCAAATTCCCCTTCCCGCCGGTCAGGCCGGGGCGCAGCAGGCCTTTCCTACCTTTCCCCCGGCCCTTTCCCTGTGGGTTTTGCGTTGCTGGGCCCAGTTTGCAGCTGGGAGGGAGGCCGCCAGCCCGCCCCCGCCCATCCCGCAGCCGCACCTTTACGCCCTTCCCTGGAAAAGGTTCTACAAAGCTCCTCAGGCTGCGGGACGGTGCCGCCCCTCAGGGCCGACCGCCGCGGCGACCGAGGCCGGCCGGCCGCCCCCTCCTCCTTTTGAGCCGCTCGCCCTCAGCCTCCCGCCCCCCGCGCAGACCCAGCGCGGTGCCGCCGCCCGGATGCCACCGCCGACCCCCGGGG
>VZSF01006159.1:261876-319142 GCA_013398295.1 Chionis minor | reverse complement strand
CGCATCCCTCCCGGCAGCCGGGGCGGGGCGGGGCCGGGCCGGGCCGGGTACGGCACGGCCGAGGGGGGACCCGGGCAGCGGAGACCCCGGCGTGAGCTTCGCCTGTGGCGGGCGGCGGCGGGCGCTTCCTTCAGCTGCCGTGTGGAGCTTGGCCGGTTTTAAGAAGACGTTTTATACTGATTTTTTTTTTTTTTTTTTTGGCTTTTTTGGAACGTCTCTCTGGGCTCCTGTGGCAGCCCGGCGAGGTAGGGCTCGTCCCTCTACAGGGAGAGGAGCTCCTTGGTTTCTTTCATTGAGATCTATTTTTTTTTCCATCGCGAAGGAAGTCTTTACGTTTCTAGACGTATATTTTTCCTACCTTGTGCTGAAAGCCGTTTCGGGCAGCATCTGTGGACAGAAAAGCTTTGGAGGAACCAACCAGGGACAGTGACCAGTCCCCTCACCATGTGGACCTTTCTGGGTATCGCCTCCTTCATCTACGTGTATAAAAAGTGCGGAGACCTCATGACTTACGCTAACAAGGAGGTGCTGCTCTCCGTGTTAGTGTTTTTCTCCCTGGGCTTGCTGCTGTCGTACAGGTACCACTTCAGGGGCCCCAAGCAGCAGCGGAAGACCCACCTGGGGATGCTGTCGGATGTTCTCTCAGCTTTACCTCTTGTTGGCTTCTTCTGGGCAAAACCCACCCCAGGCTCTCAACAAGTCGAGCAACCCAAATCTAGAAAGGTAGGTTTGATTCAGATGTGGCACACGGGGTGCAGTGTCCTCCTGCTCTGGCCGCTGACCCTCTGCCCTTGTGAGGGAAAGGAGCTAAGAAAGTGTTGGAGAGGGTTTGTCTTTAGATGCTGGGTGTCTGATTTGTCTTGCAGTAGTTTTGGATGACAAAAGAAACAGTGAAACTTATTTAAGTGTTAGATCAGGGGGGTTGTAGAGTCAAATCAAATGTGTTTGAAGAAAGAATTGTAGTAAAATAATTATACTAGCAGAAAAACATCTTCAGTTGCCAGTTTGGTGTAGAGGTGAAAGACTGGAGTGTTTCTCCTTTGAGGAAAGGCTGGGAGAGCTGGGACTCTTCAGCCTGGAGAAGCCAAGGCTCAGGGGGAACGTTATCAATGTATGTAAATACCTGAAGGGAGGGTGCAAAGAGGACCAGAGCCAATGGGCACAGACTGAAACACAGTCTGAACATCAGGAAACACTTATTTACAGTGAGGGTGACCAAGCACTGGCATAGGCTGCCCAGAGAGATGGTGGAGTCTCCAACCTTGGAGATATTCAAACCNCCTCTGCCCTTGTGAGGGAAAGGAGCTAAGAAAGTGTTGGAGAGGGTTTGTCTTTAGATGCTGGGTGTCTGATTTGTCTTGCAGTAGTTTTGGATGACAAAAGAAACAGTGAAACTTATTTAAGTGTTAGATCAGGGGGGTTGTAGAGTCAAATCAAATGTGTTTGAAGAAAGAATTGTAGTAAAATAATTATACTAGCAGAAAAACATCTTCAGTTGCCAGTTTGGTGTAGAGGTGAAAGACTGGAGTGTTTCTCCTTTGAGGAAAGGCTGGGAGAGCTGGGACTCTTCAGCCTGGAGAAGCCAAGGCTCAGGGGGAACGTTATCAATGTATGTAAATACCTGAAGGGAGGGTGCAAAGAGGACCAGAGCCAATGGGCACAGACTGAAACACAGTCTGAACATCAGGAAACACTTATTTACAGTGAGGGTGACCAAGCACTGGCATAGGCTGCCCAGAGAGATGGTGGAGTCTCCAACCTTGGAGATATTCAAACCCCAACTGGACATGGTCCTGGGCAGCATGCTTTAGCTGATCCTGCTTGGAGGGTGGGGGGCTTTGGACCGGCGGACCTCCAGAGGTCCCTTCCAACCTCAGCCATTCTGTGGCTCTGTCACCAGCCTCCTGATATTTCTGGCTAAAACACGTTTGCTTACACAACTGCAGGTAGATTTATTAGAAAATGAGGGCTAAATTATTGCTTGTACAATAGCTACAGGACCCGAGCTCAGGTAGGCAGTCTGTTCTGGTGAGCCCAGTGTGAGACGTGCAGTGAGACGGTGGAGAGAGCGGTAGTTGGTGGCTGGAGCTTTGCTGGAGTCCTGCCATCTAAGACTCCTGGCTGGACATGCATATTTAGTACATCTGTGGCACAGCACTGCTTGGCTACTTTCCTGTGTGCTTCTGGGCATTTTCAGCTGGGCACTGACCCCTTGCACAAAAGAACTTGGAACTATTTTTGGCTGCAAGTCGAAGGTTCTGGATTTTTATTTTGGTGGGGTGGTTTGTTTTTTTGGGGTTTTTTTTCTGGTAAAGCCTGCCTTTACCCCAATTTCTTGTATTATCTGAATTCAGATAGTTAGTTTTGCACACCCTTGCTGTGTTGTAGCTATAAACACGACCCTATGCCACTAGAAATCCTGGTGTCAGTGTTGTCCAAGGCATTTGTTTCATGGATGCAGTTGTATTTTTACCACTGTCAGCACGGCAGTGCTGAGGCATTTGTGGAAGAGGGGATTGGACTCGACTCTGGCCCCTGGAGAAATGACTTGCAGCTTTGCATCGGAGTTGCCCTTACAACTTTTTTTCAGTTTCATGTGTATGTGATTAGATGCTATTGGGAAGGCACTGTAACAGAGTTTGTCTTCAGGTACCCGTTTATATGTTAATTGATACGTAAATGATGTATGTTAATTCTTGACAGTTTAAAATGTAGTTGGATGGTAATTTTGCCCATATTTTGAGTGTCTGAGGAGTTTTCATTTTAGGAATGCTTCTTCGTAACATTTCCCGGGTAGCTGCTTCTGATGACACTTTTCTGTGATGAGTATCATCATAAGCTGGTTTTTTGGTAGGTAGGTTCACTTATAATAAAAGTAAGAAATGATTTTTCCAGTGAATCTGGTAACTTTTTCATTGCAAAGTGCTAAGGCCTTCAAGTAGTCAGAGCTCACTGATATGAAGGCATTGTTACGCTACTTTACAGCTCAAGAGTATGGGACAGCCTTGGCTGACTGCCTTTGATAGGAACTTGACTTTTAGTCTACCTGAAACTATGTTAATGGTTTGTCTTTGACCAGCAGGGCAGTTTTAAGCAAGTATTTTGATTTTGTTTGAGGGGGGGTGTTGTTTATTTTCTTTTCTCTGCTTGTGTTTTTGTTGCATTGTAGAGTACAACTGATTTCATTTTGGTCAAAACTAAACTGGAAGATGCTCTCCAACTACCAATGTGCTCTCAGTCCCCTGAGTTCAAAGTAGAACGAGTCCAAAGTTGGCTCTCTGACAGGGTTACGGTACAGATACATTGGCACATGTAACTTTGTTGGCTTTCTTTTTTAAAGGGTAAAAGAGAAGTAAACTTCCCAGATGTATATCTGGCAGAGACTACTGCAAATACAACATCATCGCCCCAATACGATCCAGAAGTCATCATTGTGGGATCAGGTGTCCTTGGTTCTTCCTTGGCCACGGTGCTCTCGAGGGATGGAAGAAAGGTGACTGTGATAGAGAGGGATCTGAAAGAACCTGACAGGATAGTTGGAGAATTGTTGCAACCTGGAGGTTTTAATGCACTTAGGGACCTGGGTCTTGAAGGTGAGTGCATTTTGAAATTTAAATATATCTATAACCCAACAGTTGCTTTACTCAATTATGTTTTTAGAAAAAACATGCCTACAGGGAAAATGAAGAAACACATCAACTGCATTTCATATCTGAATTATAATTGCTTGCCTATTTCCAGTCAGCCATTTTGAAAATACTCGTCCTTCAGCATGTGTGTTTTGATTAAGAAAACTGGACTGTATGTAAAGAAGTATTTTTAATACAGATTTAAGCTTTCTTAAAGACTTTTTTAAACTCATCTATTGGCTTTTATATTTTGCAGATACAGTGGAAGGTATTGATTCACAAATAGTAAATGGTTATATAATTCATGACATAGAGAGCAATTCGGAGGTTGAAATTCCTTATCCAACATCTGAGGATGGCCGCCTGGCGACTGGAAGATCTTTTCATCATGGCCAGTTCATCATGGGTCTCCGAAGGGCAGCTATGGCAGAGTCCAAGTGAGTCACCTTGTAAATGTCACAGTTGGGATCCAGAGAGTCAGAATTACTGTTCCCAGCATCCTTAACCATTTCACTCTCCCTACGCAGAAGGCTGCAATGAACAAGACTGACAGAATGTAACAACTATAGTTACTCACTCTGATTTCTGTAGACCTGTTCATGAGTTGCGTATACATCATACATTAGCCTTTGGGACAAGTTAGTCTTTAAACTATGGGAATATAGGCTTTAAATATTAGCCAAGGTACCGGCCTGTTTGTGTAAGAGAACGGTTCAAGGGTAAAGGGTTGATTCCCTTCTACTGGTTCTTGGATTTGGCATTTTACAGAAGTGACCTCTTCTCAGTGAGCAATGCCTAGAACTACTTTGGTCAAGAAATGAGTGGCAAATCTGGTATTGTTTCTTAGAATCACAGTTTGGTCATCTAGTCCAACCCTCCTGCAATGAGCAAGGACGTTTTTTTTTTCCACTGATGTTATCCGCAGTGCCAGAAATCAAGCTTCTTTTACGTCTGCATGTTGTTTTGCTTTTTCTGATAATAAGTAGTCAAGCAAAATAACTAGAAAGGAGCAATAAATGCAAGTAGTTTTTCCAACAGTTAGCAACTTCTGTTTTTCATAACCTTGAAGACGTATTCTCCTCCTAATGAAATAAAAATCGGTGTTTGGTATTTCCTCTTTAACTGTTTGCTTTCTTTTGTACAAGAGATGAGAGGCAAACTTTTACTGAACCTGCATAGATTCTAGGTGCTTGTTTTTGTGGGGTGCTTTTTGTTTTCTCTTCCCTCCCCCCCCCTCCAATAATGCTTGCAAGGGAAACACATGTGTCATTATCGTCTTTTTACCTTACACATCTTTATTCTGAACTGGAAAATTGCTTTCTTCTATCATGTCTGTTAGATCATTAATTACTAAGGCTAGCACTGAAAGGTAACAGCCCTGTAGTACAGTTAAAATTAATGAAAACCACATTTACTAGCTTTAAAAGCTAAAGCCTTCTTGTTGAGGCTTCAAGTTTAGTGAAATTTGGGTATCAGTTTGTTCAGCTTATGGAAAAGCTCCAGTCGCTGTACAGTTTTTGAAGAAGAAACTTAAAAAAGCTGGTGTTTGTGATTTGAATTCAGTTCTTTCCTCTTTTTCCATACTCTCTCTAATCTTCATTTTGTGTATGTTTGGTTTCCATTTTAATTGTAGCATGGAAAACTGCATGTTAAATTAAGGTGCGGGAGAGATCAAAAACACTAAATAGTGCCATGAGGCTTTGTCTTTCTTCTCATAACTTGTGAAAATACAGGGCAATAACTATTACTGATTAATATATCCTCTTTGTAAGTACTAGGCGATATGAATTGTAGAACTAATTTTGCAGGGGAAAGAGGTAGGGCATCATTAGTTAATTATTTTTATAGTGGGAGAGAACCAGAAGAAGTAGTGACCACTCGGATAACTGAAATGACAACTGTAAAAAAAATTTAAAGCTGATAGGATCTGCAGAACTCTGATTCACCTGCTATTAGCCTGTCATATTACTGCACTGCCTTGCTGTTGAAGTTTCTCAGCGTGCTTACGCGTGAGCATTCATGTTTTGATACAGCCAACCTGCCTGGCGGATTGAGCCAGTCACGGACTGCTCTGAAATTTCTGTGCTGGCTGACGTGTATAAAAGACACGAATCCAATTGCTCATGTTCCCTCTGAGAGCCTAAAATATCAAACTGTTGTATTCTCGTGCGGGCCTTCAGCTCATTTCCCCAAGTTGTGGAATTCCATCTGGATCTGAAAATATTTGTCAGGGAGAGATATTGTCCATTTTGAGCTTCTAAGACAGAACTGCTGGGGTCAGATCTAACAGCTCAGACCCAACAAGGGATATAAATTTGCAGAGATTTAATTTATGAACCCCAGATAGCTCAGGTTGGGAGATAGAAGTGAGGGATGCTCAGTTAAAACTGCAAACATAAGCATTAGCAGAACTTTAAAAGCATAAATAGTGTGGGGGAAAAAACCCACAACGTATCCTGAATATCTGAACTGAAAAACTAGATGTCTCTATCCTAAAGAGGTTAGATTATTTTGGACTACTCTGAGGATTAGGTACCTCACTTTTATGTACTGTATGTGCTGAGTGTTGAAATGCTACTGCGGATCTTGCTGCTGATAAGCAGTACCGTTTTGGAATATTCTCAAGTATCAAACCAAATGGTAGTATTGAACTGAAATTAATGACAAGCACTTTTTAATATTTAACGTGGATTCTGAAAGTGGTCAAGAGCACATCTTTGTGAAGTTTAAACAAAGCGTTTGGGTTGGCAGAGACAAGATCAGTGAAAATCTGGCTTTCCTTCTGTACCTAGTGCCTGGAAATGTTGGCATCATTAATCCTCTTCCATTCTGTTCTGACGCTTCTGTTTTATTTCAGTGCAAAATTCATTGAGGGGACTGTGTTACAGTTGCTTGAGGAAGATGACTGTGTTGTGGGTGTTCAGTACAAGGACAAAGAAACTGGAGATACTAAGGTGAGACAGTTTTCTGTTACGATCTTTGTTAAGCTGTTGACAGAATAGAGGGTTCATATATGTGTGTGTGAATATTTATGTATAACTTTTAAAAACTCTGCTGGTGAGAAATAACTCAGTTATCAACAATGTGAAACTTTAATAAAGGGAGATTAGTTTCTAGGGGATACAGTCCTGACATATGGGAATTCTTGTTATAACTTCTCGGGCAGCTTCTGCTTTCATTGTCTCTGGAGAATTCAGTTCGTTATTTCTAAAATCCAGATGTGAATATTGAAATAATCTTTTGAGAGTTACTAGTGAAAAAACCAATATATTAAGACTTGTGCTTTGCCTGTGTATGATGGTCTACTTTTCCACATACACTTCCACCATTGACTGAGGTGCCTGAAAGTAAGATGGGTGCCTGTTCATTGCTCTGTCTAGCCATTTCTTGGCTCATAGAAAGAGAGTTCTGGCCTCTTTTAATTGCATCACTCTTTTGATGAATGTTCTTTGCCTCAAATAACAGTAAAGTGTTGGCTAAATGCAATGAAACTGCATGAACTTACAATAAAACATTTAGGAGAGACCAACACAGGTAGTATCTGTATACTGAAGTTCTAGATATACTTACCTATTCTCTAGAAAAGCCAAACTTGAAATCTCCTCCTCCCTTGGCTTTAAAATTGCTTTGCCACCTGAAGTTATGTAGCCAGTGTGTTCAGATGTGCTGTGACCAGGAAGATGGGAATCTCCTGCTGCGTTGTGCTGCCCTCCGTACAAGACTGAGAAACTTCCCAAGTAGTTGGAAGATCCTGCTCTGAGCATTACTAATCTCTGAGCAAACAAAATCTCTCATCTTTAGGTCATTTAGGAATGGAAATAGTGGTATAAAACCACATGTGTCAGGGAAGTGATTATGCCCCTGTACTCAGCACTGGTGAGGCCGCAGCTTGAGTGCTGTGTTCAGTTTTGGGCACCGCAGTATCGGAGAGACATTGAGGTGCTGGAGCGTGTCCAGAGAAGGGCAACGAAGCTGGTGAGGGGTCTGGAGAACAGGTCTTATGAGGAGCGGCTGAGAGAGTTGGGATTGTTTAGCCTGGAGAAGAGAAGGTTGAGGGGAGACCTTATCACTCTCTACAACTACCTGAAAGGAGGTTATAGCCAGGTGGGGGTCAATCTCTTCTCCCAAGTAACAAGTGACAGGACAAGAGGAAATGGCCTCAAGTTGTGCCAGGGGAGGTTTAGGTTGGATATTAGGAAAAACTTCTTTACTGAAAGGGTTCTCAAGCATTGGAACAGGCTGCCCAGGGAGGTGGTGGAATCGCCGTCCCTGGAGGTATTTAAAAGACGAGTGGACGTGGTGCTGAGGGACATGGTTTAGGGGTGGTTTTGGCATAGGTTTATGGTTGGACTTGATGATCTTGAAGGTCTCTTCCAACCCAAGTGATTCTATGATTCTATTCTATGATTCTATGTGAAAGAGGCTTTTAAAGGTACTTGGCCAAGATTTAGGAGAGCTGGGTTTAGACCCTCCTCAGGCTAATATCATTTCAGCCCAGCTGAGTGCTGTAAGGAGGAAGCTGTAAGAGCTCAGTGGAAACAACCTCCTGGGCCCCTCTTGAGGTAGTTGGAGGCAGTGGGAGTTCTACGTCCTGTTCCTTGGTCTGTCTTTAATGTCATATAAAATGAATAAAACAACATTAGGAAATGCCCTCTAGTGGAATGAGCCATTGAATCACACACGTGGGTGCTGTTAAGATAGGATGTTTGGAGCGGGGGGAGGCTATGCGGGAAGGGTGTTGTGTGGGTTTTTTGTGCCAAATCCAATTGGCTTAGTCATCCAGCAATATAGAAGGGGGTGGGTTTTGTTTTGGGGTTTTTTGGGGGGAGGAGAGTGCGTATTTTGCTTTGAGATTTGTTTTTAAGCTTTACATATTTATGGATGATGTTGCCATAGTGCCAAGTATGACTTATTTGACCAGCAGCGAGGTGAGCAGTGTTTTAGACTACAGCTTTCCTGACAGCATGGATTTTGTTAAGACTTTGAGTTTCCTGTCTGTTTTAATGGGGATAAGCGAATTCATGCTTTGCTTTGAATGGTGAAGGTCTGTGACTGGAAAGAGAGAGCTTTATTATTTGCTAGACTAGATCTCCTTCAATTGTAGAAATCTTGTGTTAAGAAATTTCTGCTAAACATTTTTTCTGTGTTTCCCTACCTGTGACTTTTTACAGCTGGGAAACTACTTAGGAAAAAAAAAAAAAAAAAAAAAAAGAAAAGCAAAGCCTGTTTGCCTTCCTTAGACTGCTTTCATAAGGAAAGGGGGCTGATCCATGTTGTGTGTCTTGCGTTTTTCTGTTCGTCCCCACTGTCCACCATACTGCCTTTGAGATTTTTATTCTCTGAAATGAGGCTGAAATTAGCCAGTATGCAAAAAGTAAATTATCAAAAAAAAAAAAGTAGTAATCTAAAAAAGTAATTTATCAAAGCCAGACAACTGAATAGGTCTTAGTATGTTGACTGGAAAAATTGTAGCATGACGTAGACACCAGGGGACCCATATGGGCAGGTCACTGTGGTCTAATTGTGTGAATAATTATAGCTTGCAATCATCTAGAGACAGGAATCTGTAAGAAAGAAGTTTTGTGAGCTCTGTTGTCTCTTGAACTGTTTCTGAGCTCAATTCTGTAAGCTCAGAGACCAGAAATGTGTATTAATTTACTCAGCTCTAGAGCTGATTTTGCCCGATTTCCCCTGGATGTAAGGATGATGTGTCCCATGTCTCTCCAGCAGGAGAGAACTGTTGGTAGCGGAACCCGTCACAGCCAGGGGTTTACTATTCACGTACTGGCTCACCAGGTGCTTCCATTCAATAGCAAAATATTTTCCAGTAGTACTAATGGAAACACAGCAAGCTTTTTTGCCTCGTTACTTACAACCAGAAAGCTTAAAAGGAAAACAATTATTTCTGCTTATGCCAAATATATGACATTATTGATGGCCGAGTACTAATGCTCAGTATAAATCTATAGTCATTTGTAGTTAAAACACTGAATATACTGATGAGAAGGCCGTAGGTAGAAGGAAACCTCTACCTCTAAATGCTTTCTAGTATAATAATGTTGTTATATTACCGTAACAATAAAATGCTTAAAAATATATTTTAATGATCAGAATAATTTGCTCATGCTAGACAACAATGTGTGTGTTAAACATTACGAATTTGTTTATACGTTCGAGCTGAACCTGATCAGTTTACTCAGATTATATTTTGTATTTTGTCTGTATACACTATTTGTGCTTATAGTTCCTAAGTATACTAGGAACTGCTCAGAAGATCTTGGTACTCTTACGGCCTTTCAGGTTGTTACCGTTTGTTTCTGTTTAGCTGCTTATGCATGGTGCTTTCATTTAAAATGTCTTTGTTTTCCTTTTTTTCTCCTGAAGAGTGTCTTAGGCTGAAGGGAACAATTATGCTACTTTCTTGCCTTTGTTCCTACACAGTGACCTTACCTGTGTTATCTGAATGCATGTCTGAAAAATCTGGAGTGTATTGTTAGGCTGACTCTCAGAGGAAATAGAGTTAAATCAAGATGAGGAAAGCAAAAAGCAAGAAATACGTTCTTTCTTATTGCATATATTATAAATTTGGTCTGATCCTCTCATTGTTTTATAGAACATCTAATGTGCAATTGAAAAGGAGAGCTTGGAAATTGTTTCCCACTGTTTTGAAGAAAATTGAAAATGTCATATCACTTTCACATCACTTTTTTTCTCCCTTTTTTCTTTTCCTTCTTTCTTCCATGCTGCAGGAACTTCATGCACCGCTTACTGTTGTAGCTGATGGACTTTTCTCCAGGTTTAGAAAAAACTTGGTCTTCAACAAAGTTACCGTTTCATCCCATTTTGTTGGTTGCATTTTGAAGGTAACTTTTACGTATAATACCGCATAAGCCAGTAAACTACTGTGTCTTAATGGGGGGGGGGGTCTGAATTTCACTGATTATGTTGTAGTTGTGCATATGAGTTGGTGTGTTGGCTGTTTGCGGTCTACACTGAGAAATGAGAAGAAAAGTACTTCCCAAGGTCTAATGTCTTAGAGAGGCCTTTCGGCATCTAAATGTTCTTGGAAAGATCACTGCAAGGTGGTACCAAAACCTACGGTATTTAGTATGTAAGGTTTGTAAATTGCTTTTACCTGAAAAGGAGTCTAAGTGTCTGTACTGGGGTAGGGACAACAGGTAACAGTATTTCTTAGAGCACATTTTATTCATTAAGCTGTTGTTATCAGCAGAGTCACTCCACAGTTATTAACGGCAGGTAAGTATTCACATACGTGTTGAGTTATTCGTTCACGTACTTCACTCTTACATTCACAGTTACTTACTTGGGCAATCCTTGGGCGGCCAACCCTGACCGTATACTCAGGAACAGCAGGTTGTAGTGATATTCCAGGGATTTACAGTTGGTGTTTGGAGAGTTCTTCAGATGTTTGTGTAATCCTGAATGCTGTGTTCTGTCTCCTGCAGCGGCCACCCCCCTCTTGGTGGCATCACACAAGCTCTTGATGCTAATGTGGGCTGGTGGCCCTAGTTAGGATCCTATGATTCTTCCTCAGTTGGTATCTCCCTGTAGTTGTATACAGACTAGTGTATTTCTTTCCCTCACACCACTTCCTTTATGAAAAGAAAACAAAAGGATCTTACTGAAAGCTACTACGTTGATTATGTTACCAGTTTTCAATGGCATGTATTAAATATTAGTGAGGTATTCAAGTGAAATTTGTGTCTAACATACGTTCCGGTAAATATTAAAATGTATTGTAACTACACTGAACTTTCTTTAGAAAACACTTCTCTTGTTCATTTAAAGAGAAACTTAACACAAACTTTTAACACGATACGGGATTTTATTTCCAAGTATTTCAGAAAATGACTTTTGTGTATCTGAAGTTTTAATATCCTTTCATTAATCAAATCTTTCTCCTCCTTCTTAATGTTTTTCAGGATGCGCCACAGTTTAAAGCTAATTATGCTGAACTTGTTTTAGCTAAAACTAGTCCAGTGCTGATCTATCAGATTTCTTCAACCGAAACTCGAGTCCTTGTTGATATTCGAGGGGAAATGCCCAAAAATTTAAAAGAATACATGATTGAGAACATTCATCCGCAACTACCTGGTAAGGCTAGAAAGATTTCCATCCATAACTGTCACAATTAAATGTACCAAAAAAGCACCTTTCATTGGATCCTTTGACCTGTGTGGGTGTTTCCCATGCGTGCAGTTACTGTTTCAGTAACCAGTCACTCTTCTTTGGTTCCGCCTCACAGAGCAGTTTGTTCAGCTCACATCTGTGAGGTCAGCGGATCAGAGGATTATATCTCTAAGAAGAGGTTAAAATGGATTGTGTGCAAATTGTTTTAGGCTCTAAGTATTCTAACTGAAATATTTCATTATTGCAGATCACTTAAAGGAACCATTCTTAATAGCGGTTCAGAATGATCGTTTGAGGACTATGCCAGCCAGCTTCTTGCCTCCTTCAGCTGTTAACAAAAAAGGTGTGTATTACGGAAGAAAAGGAGGGAAAAAGGCATTATAAACTACTTCTGGGACTTAACGTTGTCGTAGATGGATGTTTGCTGTTCAATACAACTGCCTCATAATTCTTCTATGAAAAATATTATTTTGAAAATGTGTACCCTGGGCATAGTTTAACTAGAATGTTTATATTGACACCAAACTTCAAATCAGTGCCTGCTTTATTTTTAAAGTTAAATCGCTCAGTTGCTGAAGCTTGTACAAAGGTGGTCTTTTTAAGGAAAACTTGATTAAAAGCAAAAGAAATTACCTTGAAAAGTATGTGTGTGCATTTGTGTTTTTTAGGGAAAACCAGATTTTGACCTTGATCATCTTAAAGCCTTTTTAAGCCTGTTAATTGCAAGATACCCTTTTTTTTTTTTCCCTTTCTTTTTTCTTTTTTGATTTCTAGTTGTTATTCATTTTATTTTCTGGTGGAAATGAATTCTTAGTAAGTTTTTAAAAAAATACAGGGTTTGAGTTCTAAGATTACATAACAGTCATGTAGTACCCATTAATTTCTCTCTTCTGCCTAGGTGTTCTTCTTTTAGGAGATGCGTATAACATAAGGCATCCTCTGACTGGTGGAGGAATGAGTGTTATTTTAAATGATGTTAAAATATGGAGATGTCTGCTTCAGGATATTCCAGACCTTTATGAAGATTCTGATGTTCTTAAGGTAAAGCTTTATTTTGGACTTATTTTAGGCAGCTTTTGCTGCAATTTAATGCCGCGCTTTTAATTTTCGGGCAACTGGGGGACAAATGAGTTATTAGTGAGGCACAGCAGTTTTCAAAGCTTTGGATGGATAAATCGTACATGAGGCACTCACCGGTATGTGGAGCTGTGATTTGAGAGGGCTGTGGCTGTGTGGCGAGAGCCAGATTCTGCACTGTGCTTAGTGACTTGTCTTGTTTTTGTTAAGGAGACTGGTGTGCTGTGTCTAGTCAGCATGCTCTGCCAGTATAATCTGATATTCCCATATTAGCAGTGTATTTGTAATGTAGATTTATTTTAAGTGTGATGGGTTTGACTTATTACACTGGTGAGGGTGGTACTTGGAGAATAACGAGCGTGTGTACCGAGTTTCTCAAGACAGAACAGCAGCTTGAGTACTGTGTTCAGTTTTGGGCGCCACAGTATCGGAGAGACATTGAGGTGCTGGAGCGTGTCCAGAGAAGGGAAACGAAGCTGGGGAGGGGTCTGGAGAACAAGTCTTATGGGGAGCGACTGAGAGAGTTGGGATTGTTTAGCCTGGAGAAGAGAAGGTGGAGGGGAGACCTTATCACTCTCTACAACTACCTGAAAGGAGGTTGTAGTGAGGTGGGGGTCAGTCTCTTCTCCCAAGTAACAAGCAACAGGACAAGAGGAAATGGCCTCAAGTTGTGCCAGGGGAGGTTTAGGTTGGATATCAAGAAAAACTTCTTTACCAAAAGGGTTATCAGGCATTGGAAGAGGCTGCCCAGGGAGGTGGTGGAATCGCCGTCCCTGGAGGTATTTAAAAGACGGGTAGACGTGGTGCTGAGAGACATGGTTTAGGGGTGGTTTTGGCAGTGTAGGTTTATGGTTGGACTCGATGATCTTGAAGGTCTCTTCCAACCCAAGTGATTCTATGATTCTAAGACGCGTCTCAGTGCTCCACTAGCCTCTTGCCCGCTGTGTTAATCCCAGAGTAGTTAAGTCAGAAGATGTCCTTCTTTCCCGGGAATCGGCACCATCAGTGTTGAAGCTGGGTTTATTTTTTTTTTTTTTCAGTGAGATTTAGACTCAAAATTCTGATCGGTGGATAAGATTCCTCGTTTATTTGTTTACTGCTTTTAATCAGGTTAGGCGTACTGACTTGGCTAAGTGACAGCTAGAATATAGGCTGCACGTAAATGATTCAAAAAGCGTATTTGAAAATTGTGAAGACCTTAGAGGGACCCTGAGCATTAGGAGAACGCAGAACTCAGCTGGCCAGATGCAGATACTTACCATCTCAGCTAGTCAGGCACCTCAGACTTTCAGTCATTTCCTGTTTAGTCAACAGAGAGAACAAGGTGAGTGTTGTCCCTCCAGTTTCTGGCCTACCCCAGCCACCTACTATAGGATGAGATGACGCACACCCTGGAACTATATTTTTTTTTTTTTTTTGCTTACCCTTCTTTTTTTTTCCTATATTTAGTGTAAGGGAAGCGTTGGTAACTGGTTCGATAAGTTTCCAAAGTTCCTTAATGACCTAGCTTGGAACCCTGGTCTAGCACTAGATCCACTCTACATTTTCACACGAGTATGCCTTTTGCCAGCTCTTTGGTGTTCTGTGTTTACTGACAGAAATACTTTCTTTCTTTCTTTTTTGTTTTGTGGTTTGTTTTTGGTTTTTTTTAACAGGCAGAAAAAACCATTTTATTGGTCAGGTGTTCTGTGTTTACTGACTGGTTTTTCTTTTTTTCCCCCCAGGCAAAAAAAACATTTTACTGGTCAAGAAAAAAATCTCATTCTTTTGTGGTGAACGTTCTTGCCCAAGCACTTTACGAACTCTTTGCTGCCACAGATGGTAAATATATTTTTAAAGATAACTTCTGACTAATTACAAGTTCTTAAATAAATATGCCTGGGGAGGGGATGTGTGTGTGTATGAGCATATATCCGTGTGTGTGTATAGATATGTGTATCTATATATGTATATTGATATATATTAAAAATATATCAATCAAAGGATTTTAATGAGTTAGCTTGTGTTCTCTGCCTAGTTGTTCGGTTGTAGCGTTATGTAAAGTGAGTTTTAGCAATGTGAAGTAAAGTCTGAAGTTAGTATTTAAAAAAAACAGACAAAAACTGCACCAACGAAGAAAACCAGAAAACACTCATTCTCGTGTCAGTTGGTATTAAAGACGATGTAGATATTCTATAAGACTGTCCTTTGCTTAAATAAACCTAGCTCAAAGTCCAGCTGAGTTGAACAGAACAACAGCTATCAAAGTGCTGGATTTATTATCACTGTTGCGTGCGCTGAAAAAGTTTTGGTACGTGTTGAATAAATTTGTTGTGTCATTTTAATTCATTTTGTAGATTCCTTGCATCAGCTAAAGAAAGCCTGTTTCCATTACTTCAGACTGGGTGGAGAATGTGTCTCGGGTCCTGTCGGATTGCTCTCTGTGTAAGTTGAGTGCGCTGGTACCAGGTAACGTGAACTGGGTTGGGCATTGTGAGCCTCTGGCAGCATCTGCTTTGCTCCCAGTCAGTCAGGTCTGCACAGGGAGAATGGTCCACAAAAGCCGATATTTTTAGGATTATGCTAAAGGTTGGAGTGTTATGAGAAGCTATGTCTTTAAATGCTGACACTTTTTTTTTTTCTTTGTAAAAAGCGCCACTAAAAGCTGGAGAGAAGTTAATGTAGGTGGCGTGGGAGTTAGAATGAGGTAGAAGGGTCTGGACTAGCAGAGGAGCTGGTGGAGACGTTTCATGCTTGACAAGTTGAGAACAGTGAAGGATGAGTCTCCCATAAAAGAACATAAAACCCAGGGAAATCGGTAACTGTTGAGGTGTTTCAAATGACCCCTCAGAAACTAGTGAATGCACAATAAATGACACCACTTTGAAGATGTGAGAATGTGTGCTTTTATATATCTCCCTTTCTGGAACGAGAGCTAAAACTGATAGAGCCTGCTGAGAATGATCCCTTGGGGGTTGATGAAGGGTGTGTAGCAGCTCCGAGACAACGAAGTGCATATTTTTCAGTGGAGATGGCAAGACTGGAGCTGCCTAAACCGGAAGACAGTGTGTAATCTTGAGTGGAGATGTCTATTTGTGAAATGAAAATTTGTCAGTGCTTTCTGGTTCTATTCATTTATGTGTTTTATCTGTTTATTTTTGATGCAGGTTATCTCCTAAACCAATGGTACTCATTGGCCACTTCTTTGCTGTGGCATTATACGCTGTTTATTTTTGCTTTAAGTCAGAGTCCTGGATCACCATGCCTCGAGCGTTTTTCAATAGCGGATCTATTCTTTACCGGAGTTGTTCTATAATATTTCCACTTATTTACTCTGAAATGAAGTGTTTAATCTATTAAAATCCAAGGGGAAATGACTGGAGGAAGAAAACATGAAAATCACGATGCCTTCAAAACCTTTGTACGTGTGCTATTTAATATCGTGTTATGTTTTCTTCTCTTCAAAATGCAATTTCCTTGATAAGGATTTGACTTATTTTTGGTTTTGTGCTTATATACATTGTATGTAAATACTTTTTGCTTTACAATTGAAGTTCAAAAAGGAGTTAGCTGTTTACAAGGACCATAATTAAGTGTTGATGTGTGGTAGATAATTGCCGGTTTTGTCAGAATTTCATTCCTTGCTTTACCCATTGCTGAGTGCACCATTAATATTAATAAACTGAAAAGTGAAAACTGTAAACCATATGCTGCTATTATGCTTCATGCTTTTTTCTGTTCAGTAGTCCCATAGACTTCCTTTGTCACTGTGAAATATTGGAACATTCTTGATTTGGGTTATTTCATTAGGATTTGCCTCTGTTCTTTTTCAGTTGCAGCTAAGATACTAGTCTACTGACACATAAAAGGACACTGTAAAGGATTTCAGATCTTGAAGTGTCACTATATACAACTTCAGTCACTGTTGCTCTTCTGTAATCATTCTTTACACCAGAATTAATTTGAACAAGTAATAATCAAACCGCAGTTACGCTGGCCACTGCGCTGCCCTCAGGTACTGAAAGCACACGGGTTTTGAAACTTTCTTCCTATCTCACTTCCGTTTAAAAGCTTAGGGGGTTTCTTTCGGTTGACCTGGCGCCTGTGCAGTTGAAGTTTAACACTGCCCTGAACTGAAGCACAGCAACAAACCACATCCACTTGAAGGAAATTCAGGCCGGGCTATTCCCAGTAGACAGTGAAGTGATCTTTAATACTACTACTTACAATTCATGACAAGAACCACAAAAGTGTCCTTTTAATACTTGGAGTATGGTTTGTTTCCTGTAGAAATTACTGCATGCTACTGAAGAGTTAACGTCTCTTACTGTTGCTCACCATTCCTCTCCATGTATCCTTTATCAATGTGCTCTCCTTTGTTCTCCCGTATTTTCATTTTTCCTTACTTTTCTTCTGATTGCTTTTTTGCATCGCTGTACGGGTCCCCTATTTTGGCTTGCCTAAACAATCATGCATCAGTGCAGCCAAGAGCTTAGGGAGGAGTAATGGATCACATTTTTCTGTACTGGTGAAACTTTGACCTTGAAAATGACAGATTGCATAAGCTGTACGTAAACACACGTTTGATGTTGGATGGACTGTGAAAAAAAATCTGTGGAGAGGCTTTTTTAATATTTTATTTGGCGGATATTTCAAATGAGCTGTTCTTTTCCAGAAGCAAAAGTGTGTATATTTTTCTAACCATATCACTTCTGATACCGTCTTGAAATTACACACATCGTGAATATGTCTATGTTTAAACTTTAGGGTGAGGTACTGATATTTTCAAATATCATTATATATGGTAACTAAAGGATGCCCCTTTAAGGGTATACAAAGTTTGTGGTGTTTATACAAGTGCTTTCAAAATTTGTGACGATTTTGGAAATATTCACTTTACTTTTTTTTTTATATTATTTGCAGTCAGTCTCTTTAAAGTCAAGGATAAGCAATCCTGAGCCAAATACACATCCTCAGCTAACTTAAATAAAAACTTATGATATCTGTACATTTTTTTTTTGGTTGTGTATCTCTGGTGAATGAGTTTTGTTAGATTCCAATTATCAGGAAATACCGGTGTGCTTAAATTCATGTATATGTTTAAGTTCTTCTTTTATTTTCTTGAAGGCCGTGCCTGTTGAAGTGTCTGGATGATCGGGGTAAGGATCGCTTGTTTGGAAATTACCGTGAGGGAGAGAAAGGTCTTGTGTGTATGTGTAAGGAAGAGCAACCTGAAAATACGACTCATGAAGTGGTTCCATGCCTTGTTCTCAGGACAAGGTGGAGGGTTCACTTTGAAGTGTGGAACAAATTGAGATGATTTGGACAGGGGTGGACATGATGGACATGATTTTGGACAGGGTGTGGGCTCCTTGCCGAAACAACCGCTGAGTTGGTGTTGGGTAGGGTTTGCCGGCGCGGGCCGGGCTCCTGCTCTCGCTGGTCAGTGGCACGAGCAGTGCTTTGCCCTGGGGAGGAAAAGTCTCAGGGTGAAGCTCAAGCTCTTCAATGTCAAGCTCTTCTGTAGTCCCTGGCTGCGGTGGGACAATGCGGGGTGGCACGAAGGATGTTGGGAGTCATGAAAGAAGCAGTTCTTGAGCCAAATGAGAGTGAGAGGGGGAAGTTGGCAGTGAGTGGACAGCGTCTATAGGTAAAACGGAATCTGACGTTGCTAGTCAAAGTAGGCAGCAGACAGTCCCTGAGAGTCTCCAGGTTTTCATTTTCTACATCTGTGTGCCGCAAAGGGCAGCAAGATGCCAGGAGAGATGTGTCAGGGGCGCGATTCACAACCTGCGAGGAACACAATGCGCATGTAGACAACTCGGAAGTTGCATCAAATACCTATCTGCAAACTCCGAAGGGGTTAGTTCTGTGGATTTTCACAGCGCAAAATCTAATACCATCCTGTCCCCTTGGCAGCGCGCTTTGGTAAACGTCCTGGGCACGGGAGACATGGGTTGTGTGTATCTGGTTATCCCCATATTCCGGGACCAGTGAGGGCTACAGCGAATGGAGAGCAGGGGAGCAAGGGAAGCTGCAATACCTCGTGATGAGAGCGTAGCTCATGCCATGGTGCAGGAGTATGAAAACTTGCTGCTGGCGGGGAGGAAAAAGGGAACTGTAGTCGCCTTCTCTGCCAGTTTGGTGGTCTGGAGGCTTGTTCGTAGGTGGGGAGCTGCTTCATGCAAGCGTCGCGTTTCTTGGAGCTTGTTTGAGAAATTTGTATCGTGTAGGTTAAGTGTTCTTAGTCTTCTGTTCTTCGGGGTTTGGTTTGTTTTGAGCAAGCTCTTCGCTGGAAAATACGGGAGTGTTTTCTTACAGCTTTAAAGCACCTTTAAAGCGGGCACGTGGTGGTGGGTTTCACGTGGGGAGTGATACTAGCTTGGTCTGTGCTCGCGGTTAACGCCTCCTCTAGTTCCAGTGCAAGCGAGTAAAAGGTGGAGTGGTGGTAGTTCTACTCTCACCTCCATTAATTGCCTGGAACAAAGTGAAAGCATTTGATTAGCCCTGGAGCAGCTGATGGATTCTGTAATTTATTACGTGATTGAGCTTCTGAGACAGTGGTAGTAGAATGCGATGTTAGAAATTTCAAGCATAATTACAGCGCCTCTCTGGGCGAGCGCGTGAATAAAGGCTTGAATAATCTGTTCTGCGAGGGAAGGAGAGGAGTGTGTCATTTTCTGTACACGTAAATGATTTGTTAATGATGTCTGGATAGCACTTCGAAGACTTTACATTTAAAACTCGCACGGATACCTGCAGTACACTCGGGGGAAAAGCAACCACCGCTAACAAGGACCACATGCTATTCCTCATCTGCGTCACCCCAGCTCTGTTTCGGTTGAACAGTGCTTTGGTTTTGAAGAACCAAATGCTTGAGGTGCTGGAGCGTGTCCAGAGGAGGGCAACGAAGCTGGTGAGGGGTCTGGAGAACAAGTCTTATGAGGAGCAGCTGAGAGAGTTGGGATTGTTTAGCCTGGAGAAGAGAAGGTTGGGGGAGACCTTATCACTCTCTACAACTACCTGAAAGGAGGTTGTAGCCAGGTGGGGGTCAGTCTCTTCTCCCAAGTAACAAGTGACAGGACAAGAGGAAATGGCCTCAAGTTGTGCCAGGGGAGGTTTAGGTTGGATATTAGGAAAAACTTCTTTACGGAAAGGGTTCTCAAGCATTGGAACAGGCTGCCCAGGGAGGTGGTGGAATCGCCGTCCCTGGAGGTATTTAAAAGACGGGTAGACGTGGTGCTGAGGGACATGGGTTAGGGGTGGTTTTGGCAGTGTAGGTTTATGGTTGGACTCGATCTTGAAAGTCTCTTCCAACCCAAGTGATTCTATGAGTCTATGCTTGAGTTTGGTTGTAATCAAGCTGTGCCAAAGTCCCTGCAGTGGCAGTGCTGGCACTAGGGTTTCCAAACATCTGTGGAAATCCGGAAAAATGACTGGGACAGATTGCTCCCTCCCTGATAATGCCGGTTCCTGTGTTGGTCTTTCTCCCTCGTGCTCGTGTCGTGTGCCTCGTCTCTGCCTTCTACCGCTCCGATTTCTGGGCCTGGCGCTGCGTTTGCAGCCGGAGACGGGCTGCAGCACTGGACTCGGCTGCTGCCCTGCGGAAAGGTTGGATAGGAGGGGTGCGTTGGGCGCGTTGCCCGTACCAGTTTGCCGTGTAGAAGCTGTGACCTGTGCTACTTCAAAGGCACCTCCTAAAACCTCCATGTTGGTGTTTACTCTGATGCTGTTGATGCACACGGCTTGTTCTGTGTCAGGAAGGCGGTGAGTTATGGCTGGCTCCTGGTGCTTGCACATAACTGCTCTCTGGAACCAGCCCCTGTGTTCAGGACAAAAGGAAAACCCATTCAATCCAGAATCGATCTAAGCGGTTGATAAATTATGCATCCTGAAATTCTGGCTTGCTCAGCATGATGTTACTACATGGAAAATAGAGTCAGCAGTTCCTAAATTGTTCCCTGCGGAGCTCCAAAGAGCTGTGCAAGCTCCTGTGCTGTGCACAGTGAACAGCAGCGTGACAGAGTTTGCTGAGATACAGTTATTGAAGGTACTGAAAATAAAAGCTGATGGGGTATTTTAAACAGTAACTGAAATTCACTGTTAATATAAGCAAAGTAACATAAATGGGAAAAATACTCCTGATGGTGGAACCCAGCTGGAAGTGTCCTGGAATGGCCACAACCGCTCCTCTCCAAGCTTCCACTCAGTTCGCATCGGCAGTCAAAAAGGTGAACGGGGTGTTTGAAACTGAGAGTGAAGGGCCAGAGCAAAAAAAACACAATTCTGCATGAAATGGACCTTTGCACCAACTGCTGCGAGGCAGAGCAGGAGCAATGCTTTGGGCAGAGTCGAGAGAAACTGGAGGGTGCAGTTCTTCGGGCCCTTGCGGGTATCGCTGTCCGAAGGTAAAGAGGGAGCGGAGAGCTGTGGAAGATGGGGCTCCTGGTTTTAGAGCTGCTCTTCCAGCAGGGGTGACCGGGCCAGCCAAATGCAAAGAGCAGAACCGCAGGTACTGAAATACTCGTTAGCGTTAAAGCAATAGATAAATACATAGTGAGCAATTCTGGACAAGCACCCAGACAACTTAGTAGGGCATAGTGCATTCTCGTATTTAAATGAGAATTTAAATTTTAAACATTTCCACCCATGCTGTTACAGTGGGTAATTTATTTTTCCAGGGGAGGACATTGGGGTTCTCTTCAGCTCAACACCTCATCTACCCATGGGTCACTCTTAGGCAGCTCTTGCTTTTTCAGGCTTCTGTGATGCAGCTGGTTTCCTTCAGATGCAGATTCACATTCTTCAGGCAACAGCAGCTTAACGCTGTCTCCTCAGGTCTGATTTATTTTTTTTTTAATAGCCCTAATATAGAGGCTGATACATATATGATCCTGAAAATTTGTATTTACCTGTAAAAGTATACAGAATTGTATGTTCAGATACCATAGAATCATAGAATCACTTGGGTTGGAAGAGACCTTCAAGATCATCGAGTCCAACCATAAACCTACACTGCCAAAACCACCCCTAAACCATGTCCCTTAGCACCACGTCTACCCGTCTTTTAAATACCTCCAGGGACGGCGATTCCACCACCTCCCTGGGCAGCCTGTTCCAATGCTTGAGAACCCTTTCAGTAAAGAAGTTTTTCTTGATATTCAACCTAAACCTCCCCTGGCACAACTTGAGGCCATTTCCTCTTGTCCTGTTGCTTGTTACTTGGGAGAAGAGACTGACCCCCACCTCGCCATAACCTCCTTTCAGGTAGTTGTAGAGAGTGATAAGGTCTCCCCTCAACCTTCTCTACTCCAGAGAAGAACCATGTTCGTCTACGCGCTGTCTACTTACGGCAGTGCTGTTGGTGTGGGTTTGACTTGGTGGGTTCTCCTAGGCTTGGAGATGGGATCTCTAAGGGCAGGCCAGGAAGGGGAAGCCTGCGGAGGGTAAGGGCCCGCGGTCCCGGCTGTGGCTTGCTGGCACAAAGGCTTCATCTGCACTGGGGGACACACGGGACCACAGCTGGCTGTCCCCCTGCACTGGCGGTGCTCTGTCCCTAACGGTCTTGGCACAGCCTGTGCTCTCCCAAGCACCTCCTGGGAGCGACGTGGAGGGCAAGGGGATTAGCGTGGAGTAGGGATCATTGCCAGCCCTGGGCGGATCAGCCTGCCCTGTTTTGGGTGGGAGCCGTGTGTGGTTCCCACATCACAGGATGGGTCCCCACATGTTTTATGAGGTTGTGGAGTGAATACTGAGATCCTGGACCCAAGTGTCCATGTGGGGCTCCCTGGGCGCAGGGCCGAGCCCAGCGACAACTGGTTTGTATACTTTTTGCGTGGGAAGTACGGCATAAACATACCCCTCGCCTGTATGTCAACAGAAGTAAAAGCCTGCTATTAAGGTTCCAGGTTACGAAGCTTTACCACCTTGCTTAGGGCTGGATATACTTGCTGACTCTGCATTTTCCATGCCAGGCCAGTGGTCGTTTCATCAAGTCCTTGTGTGTGCTGGAGGAAACTTGCAGAAGAGGACGCTGGTAGCAAGAAACTGGTTGCTATTGTGAGAATGTGGTGGACCCTGCTTTGACCTTGGCTACTTTTCGCTTTGCTTTTTGAAATGTGGGTTGAAACGGTGGCTTGAAATGCATTTTGTTGATGATGATCAGCTTTTGATGCGCAGCCCGTTGCTGGTACATAAACCCCTCAAGCACTTGAGATGAGATGCCGTCATGTGCAGGAAACCTCCTCAGGTGTCCCTGCCTCCGTCCTCTCCAGTGGCTGGAAGCAATTCTGTTCACCTTGAGCCTCATACTGCTTTTTCCAGTCAAGTTTTCCCTTTCAAGTGGGAATCGACAGTAGGTGGGAGAAGCTCCTGCCATGGGCTGCCTTCAAGTGCTGGGGGTCACTTGTGGTCCCTGGTACCTTACCCCGCACCAGCGAGCGTTTCTGACTAACGGCTGCCACCAATACTGCATTTTCCTCCAAGGTCTCAATTTCTCCTGCCATCGCCAGGCACGACTCACGTCCAGTACCCGAGTTTTCAACTCCGGTTGCCTTTATCTCTGTCAAACGTGAGCTGTAAAGCGGCACCGCCATGGCTTGGGTTTGCCCGTATGGTAACTGGGTAACCACCGGTAATTACACAGCGGTGGAAACTGGATGTTGACTTACCGTGGTTTCCTCTGTAGGCAGAGTACGCTGGCTCGTTGCTGTAGACCGTGCAGAGTTGCTCTGTCTCTCAATAATGCATTTGGCCTCTGCATTTTGCATCTTGTCCAGAGCTATTTTCTCCTGCAAACGACATCTGGAAACAGATAATGCGTGGAGGTGTTATTTGCAAGACCAGCTTGGGGCATTTAAATCAGAGGTTGCTTGTTTTCACGTGTCTGATCACATCAGCATCAGCCAGCATCATTCTACTCCAGGTAGTGCCTACATAGTACCTGTCAGCTACTGTATTTGTCACCTGTCTTTATAATCAGAGGAATTAAAGCCTGTAATGGGAAGGCATTTCCCGTCTTGGACTTCTGCATTCCCAGTTGTCACTGCCCAATGCTGCTGAGAAGACTCTTTCGATGCCCTGGAACAACACTCCGGAGAGCTGCAACACCTTAAAACTTTCCTCATAACCTGCTTTTAAGGTCCGGCGTACCCGTAGAAAGGATCATCTTGATTTTATTCAGTTGTGTTTGGACAAGTAAACGAAAGCGTTTGTTTGCCAAGTGCAAGGTAGAGAAGAACGCAACCTTCAAGGGTTTAAACAACATGAGTGTGCCAATACGAGATGGGATCTGCATCGGCCTGGTGCACCATACTGTCTTTGAAAGCCCCCCGTGAGTCAGCCGTTCAGGTGCTTGAAGCCTCAAAATCTTTTATCCTGGCAGAGCCACTGCAGTGCTTGGGAGCGCGGACGGGCCGTGGTTCTTTTTTAAGGCCGAGTGAATCCCAGTGGAGAGTCTTGGCTCTGGTGGAGATGCTGCCTCTCCCCAGGAAGGCGTTTCAAATGCCCCATTAACAGGCAGGTTAATAACTGCAAGCGTCCCCTGGGCAGATCTGGGGGCGAGTCCTGTACTTGAGCTTATCTGCAGCCGGTTAACGAGCTTTCTTGGCCCTGGTGAACCAATTAAGGAATGCACAATGGTGCTGGGAGGCAACACCGTCTGCCGCTGTCAAACTTCAAGGTAAAAGCAATATATCGGGTCTTGTCTTCCATGCCGGAATGTGAACAGAGAATTCTATTTTAAACATAGTACTAATAACTTGCTCTTAATTCCCACCAGTGCTGATGGGAACCAAATAGCTCGTGGTGGAACTGGCTGTGGGGCGAGCTGGCAGCTCTGGGTTCTGGGCAGCAGCGGGATGTGAGCCCCTGGCCTGGCTGGAAGGATCCTGCCGGGCGTCCCGGGGAGGACTCCACTCCCGGCAGGAGTGTGGAGTGACTGGCACCCTCTGCCCAGAGCAGCCGCTCGGTCCCGAGTCCCTGCTCCTGGGGGGTTTCTTGGGAGACAAGAACTTTTTTCTTTTTCTCCTTCTTGCCTGAGACTTAATTTTTGCATTATGAAGATTTATAGATGGAGAATTTGAGGATGGAGGATTTATTTACAAAGATTTATAGATGGAGAATGTGAAGATGGAGGATGTTATTTGATGTTGCTTCACTTGTATATAACTGGATTTTCATTAATTTTGTCTTATTTGTTGTTAGTTTTTAAAAAATACAGGATGTGAAAGCTGGAAGCCTTGTTTTCTGTGGATTTCTACTTATTTTGATTATAGAATCATAGAATCACAGAATCACTTGGGTTGGAAGAGACCTTCAAGATCATCGAGTCCAACCATAAACCTACACTGCCAAAACCACCCCTAAACCATGTCCCTCAGCACCACGTCTACCCGTCTTTTAAATACCTCCAGGGACGGCGATTCCACCACCTCCCTGGGCAGCCTGTTCCAATGCCTGGTAACCCTTTTGGTAAAGAAGTTTTTCTTGATATTCAACCTAAACCTCCCCTGGCACAACTTGAGGCCATTTCCTCTTGTCCTGTTGCTTGTTACTTGGGAGAAGAGATTGACCCCCACCTTGCTACAACCTCCTTTCAGGTAGTGGAAGGATGAGAAAATATCACGGGTATAACAAATAGATGGCTGCTAGAATGATACCTCTATAATTATTCTAAATATTAATTTTTCTGTTTCTGTCTGAAGAGCCACAGGAGTTAAAATTAAACATCATAATTAAAAATGGTGTAAGTTGCATCTTGACTTTTGTGGCACTCTATGTGCTGGCCGCTTTGTACCTGCTTGAAGTGAAAGGGAATCCCCGCAGTGGTGGTTCATACCCAGATAAGGCATGGGATGGTAATTTCCAGGGAGGAGTGCGGTTAACTCTGGCATCGTGGATACATCCCAAAGCGGGTGAGTTGAGAGTCAGGTCTTTACGAAGTATTTTTGAGACTTTGGGCATAATACAATATTTTATAGAACAAATGCAGGGATCCATTCCCTGCTGAGGCATGCTGGGATGAACTAGAGCACAGGAAAGGCACCTGCTGATGTTTACAAGCTACTCCACCTGCAGAAACTAATTCTTCCAGAGTATTTTTCCAGAGCTTTTCTTCTAGTGTGACTGTGACCACTAGTTTTCCTTAATAATAAAATTATTATTGATTTTTCTGCTTGCTGAGCCACAGCAGTAATTTACGCTGCCCTTGAACTGCCCCAGAGTCCGATGTAACTCTTAAAGAGGACCTAAAACTTGAAGGTTAGTCATAAGTAATTGCGTTAATAACAAAAGCCCCAGCATGTTGAGTTTTCCGTGCAGTTTAACTTATCTTAACCCACTTTAGGAAACTGTACTTCCATGGTGGGGACAGGATATTTGCATTTTGTTTGGGGAATGTTTGGAGCTTTCCAAAGGCAAAGCTTAAAAATAAATTCAAATAGGGAGGAAAGTTTGACACCCGTTTGTGTTCTTCCCCTGTTGCTCTGGGCTTTCCTACCACTACAACAGGTTCTGTCCTGGGTTAGAGGCTAAAGGCTTCAAGCGATTAAAGCTGGGTGATTCCTACTCCCCTCCCTCCCAATTTCATCCTCTCTATCCCTTGTTTTTCCGCAGTCTCACCACTGTGTTCCCTCTTTCCCTAACACCTCCGGTTGCTTATCTGGTGTCACAGGTGCATTATTAGCAGAGGTCATCGTTATGGGATTAACTAGAAGGGCTCTGTTAATGATCAAACGATGAACAAATGGTCATTAATTCATGACTGAATGAAAATCAAATGGGGATCAAACAATAATTGAATGTTAAGTTAAAAAGTGATTTGGCAATAACTGGATGATGACTTAAATGATGAGTTAGATGGTGATTAGGCAGCGGTCAAACACTACTACTTACGTACACTTGTAAAAATCGCTGCGTATGTAAATGTCGCTCACACACAAAGTACTGTCGGGTCTAATGTAAAATGGGCCCGACCTCGTTACAGGTGTCAGATGCGGGGAGAGGCCTCTCCAGGAGTTTGCATTTAAAATCTGATAGAGTGGGATTATTTTTTTTCCCCCTATTACTTTTTTCTTTTCATCTTCTTGTATGTTGCAGCGTCTCCAAACTAGAGGCTACTTGTGCACATTGACATGTATTTTGGCACTGCACTTCCACAAATCTCCGCAGGTTTGTCTTCTTTTTGTTTTAATGGAGCGAGTAGAAAATTTACACACCAAAGCGAAGAGAGATGGGAGAGGCGACCTCTCATGTGACTGTATTTAAAATACTGATGAATTTGTCACAGTTGTGTTCCCCCTGACTTTGGAGAAGAACACGTACGGAACCGATCAGAGGAATTCACTGTAACACCTGGGAAATTCTATTTCGCAGAAGATGAGAGGGTTAATATTAATTAGTGAGAGTTCATTTGTTAGGGAACAGAGGTGCGGGTTGGATAACCACGTGACACGGGCTCAGCTTTTGCAAGGGCTGAGTTGGGAACAGGTGAACCCCCCCCATCAGCGCTCGTCCCTTCAGCAGGGGAGGACCACGGCGGGTCCCCCGACGTATTTGAATAATGTGGGCGAGCAGAGGTCCACGGGAGCTGGTGGGACGCAGCCTGGGGCAGCGAGAGCTGGCAGGTGTCAGCGTGAGGCCACTTGCTTCTTTGCCAATGGCCATGGTGATCCTGGGGCCCAGGCGACAGCAACATCGCTCCCGTCTTCAGGAACAGCAAAGGAAGAGGATGAGGGAAGCTGCAGGACGGCCAGCCTCACAGTGATCCCTGGGAAGGCGATGGAGCAAACACACCTGGAAACCATTTCCAACCCTACAAAGGACCAGGAGATGACTGGGACTAGTCGGCATCCATGTACAAAAGGAAAACCAAGCTTCAGCGAGAGGCTCAGCTCCGGATGCAGGGGGTTGTGACCCAGCCCAGTGTCCAGCTGGAGGCCAGTCGTGAGTGGTGCAGCCCAGGGTGCAATACTGGGGCCACCGCTGTTTAATGTCCTCATTAACATTAACATTAACGGCCTGGGCAAGGGGCCGTACCACCAGAAGGCAGCACCTGACTCCGGAGTGGTGGTGGTGGGGGGGGTCTCTCCTGGTCTCACGAGCATGGTGCTGGTGCTGGATGCTGGCTGCTCCCCCACCTCCCTGAGGGAGCTCTTCCAGGCAGGACAAGAGGAGCATCATTCCACCGCCGCATCCCTCGGCATATTTCGCTGGGAAGGGGAGGTGGGGGGTGTGTGTCTGTGCATGTGGCTGCCTGAGCCCAGGCAGGGGGGGAGCAGCCCCCCCTTCACCTTTCAGCTTCAAACTCCCACGTGCAAAATCATCTCCCAAAAGGAGGACATCCAGCTCAGAGCGTTTGCAAGGTCCCAGCACAACCGCAGGGGAGACACTGGGCTGGGCGCTCTTTTTCCATCTTTCTCCCATCCAAACTGGTTCCATTTTCTCACCGCAACGCACAGGAGCCTTGTGGCAGACGGATATGTTTTGCCTTAAACATCTCTTTGTCTGGAAAGGTGCCAGCTTTGACGATCGATTATCGTCACCCGTAGACTCAGGGGCATAACTGGTGATAATCACAAAGGAAGCAAATACCAACATCCATCTCTGCAGGGACAGGACAGGTTTTACCTGTTGCCGAACAATGGCGCCAGAACGTGCTGAGCTTGCAAAACCAGGCCCCATCTACTATCATCGAGCAGATATTTCCTGAAACTGGGCAAAGCCTTTGGGACTGGAACTGTATAGAAACAGTACCACCAGGAGCTCGAATGGGGACCCCCACCACCGAAATACCAGAAGCGAAGAGGACCAACGGGACGCTGCTGGGTCCGCGGGTGGTGATACCTCTTTTTCTCTTATCTCTCTCTTTCACTCTTTCTCCTTAGAAACATACTGCACGGGACTTAATTTTCCAGTCCATGTTATCCTGTGAAGTAGTTGCCAGCAAGTTATCATTCCTACCTATATGCCTTGTATTGTTTCTAGTTATACAATTGTTGTTGAGTCATTATATTAACAAATCATAAAATTGGTTGGCTGGTGTCGTTTCACATTAATTCTGCCCAAGGGGATCATGAACTTGGTCGTTAGTCGCAAGGCGGGGGGAAGAGCTCCCTTTCGGGCCACGACAGGCCTCGAAACCTGTGCTTAGCGTGGGAGAAGGGATCCCCCAAAGCGCTGCACACCAACCTTGCTTTGGTGCTCAGCTGTATCACGTTTTGTTTGTTTCCGTAATCCGGCAGGTGCTGCCTACAAACCGTACTTCATTTGCTGGTCCTCGCTCCCACTTCCCAACCCTGCCCTCACACGGTGCCTCCCTGAGATCCCGCAGGGCAGGTCCGGGCAGCAGGATGTCATCAGCATAATGGAGGAGGTGACACAGCGGGGACAGGCCACACTCCTCCGAGGGCTGAGCCACAACCCCGTGACGAATTGTGGGGCTGTGCCCGGTGTCCCTGAGGGAGCAGCCGGGGATTGGTGGGATCGGCACCATGGTGGGAGCCACAGCCCGCCCTGCCGCAAGCTCCAGGGTCCAGGGTGGTCAGGGACCGATGGAATATTGTCATCCCAGTGACAGAATGACATTCCCACTGGCTTTCCCACAGCAGCCCCGGCAAGAAAAAGATGCCAGTTGTAAAAATTTCCATTCCAAGACGGAAAGTTACGTGACTAAACACCTTGCCCTCAATATTAGTCATGCTACAGTCACAGTGGAAGAAATATCTGTGACTTTAAATAGCATGGCAGGACTTTGCAGGTATGGATATTTAATTATGTTTCCGTCCTCTATAGAGAAAAATTAACTTTCTGTAGCACAGAGGCAGACACCAAACCTCTTTTTGCTGTATATTCGCTCTCACTAATGGTTATTTTAACAGGAAAATTGACACCCTGGAATCCTCAGCCCTGACCAATTATCCAACACCTTTATTTCCCATTTCATTGTTCATTTGTGATACAAAAGTCAAACTTCCACAAATACTCCTTCGGAACAAAAAACCTAAATGCTTTATACACAAACAGTTACATACATCATTTATAACGCACACTGTTTGGATGAGATACCAACCGTGCATCATGCCAGGATTTAAAGCAGCGTTAATTACACAGCCGCGTGCTGACGGCTCCGTTCCGGAGAGGCGGCGGGAGGCACTGCCTCAAAGCACAGGGGAGACACCGGTCTCATCCTCAGCCCCCCACTCCCCGATCCAGGTTTGGGGGCAAGACTTGGTCCTTTCTCCATACTCACAGGACAGTTCTGAATTCATCAAAAATGAAGGTAGGCACGTGCGCTTCCACAACCTGAGGGGAGCAGAAAGGCACAGTTAAGTATTCATTATTCATTAGCATGCTCTATTTATGCACTAACGAGCATATCTAATTACGAATGGGGCACACGACGCTATTGACATGAACCACCCTGGCTTCAGGATGAGCTCCAGGGTGTGTCCTTGCTGGGTGCGCAACGGAAGGAGGGAAGACCACGTCAGGCTGGCCCGGGCTGCGAGGAGGGGCCGGGACCATCGGTACTGGGCAAGGCGGGCGGAATGCTGACCCCCCCCCGCGCTGTCCCTCCACGTGGCACCAGGCTGAGGTGGAACCTGGCACAGGTAGCAGGTACATCAGCCGCAAGACTGACACAGGGACCTTCTAGGCTGGGAGGAAGAGAGCAACCCGAAGAGCCTCTCCTCGTTGTGCATATTAGCTGGGAAATGGCTTATTCAAGAATCACTGAGGTACAGCCTACAGCAAATGGGATTAGCACTTATTTTTAACACCACATATAAGTAATGTATCATCTTTGAACGCAGTTAAGTTGCATTTAACCCTAAAATAAAGTCTCTCTACAAGCCCAGACTTTCAGAACTTTTTTTGCATGTGAAATAAAGAAGCTGCTTTGGCAGAAAGGAAAGGAAAACAAGGACTGGAGCTGGTGTCTCACCAAAATTTAGACTTGCTAATCAGCTTTTTGCCCTGCATTTAGAATACTTCTAAGTTTATTATTACTTAGTTCTGGAAGGCTCCGGGGAGATCTTATTGCGGCCTTCCAGTACCTAGAGGGGGTCGACAGGAGAGCAGGGGAAGGACTTTTTACTAGGGCGTGTAGTGATAGGATGAGGGGGAATGGCTTTACACTGGAAGAGGGCAGGTTTAGATTAAACATTAGGAAGAAATGTTTTACTTTGAGGGTGGTGAGGCACTGGAACAGGTTGCCCAAAGAGGTTGTGGATGCCCCATCCCTGGAGGTGTTTAAGGCCAGGCTGGATGTGGCCTTGGGCAACCTGCTCTAATGGGATGTGTCCCTGCCCATGGCAGGGGGGTTGGAACTCGGTGATCTGCAAGGTCCCTTCCAACCTAAACCATTCTATGATTCTATATTTTGTTTCTTCCCTTCCCAAAAGCCCACCAGCAACGTATACACTCTCTGAAGATTAACTGGAACAGACTCCTCTTAAATCCACACAAAACTGAAATCCTTTGTTTTGTATCCCTTTTGTATTTTCTAGAAATTTTTTTCCATATGGACACTACGACTAGTATAGCAAGTTATGCAAAGTGTGCAAGTAACCCAATTTGTAGTTCATACAGAGTAAAGCATTTGTTGTGGCCCATTTCTATCAGGTAAGAGATCTTTCATCTGTATTTCCTTTTGTCAAGCTTTTACAGAACATCTGAAAAGGGTCAATAGTGCTTTTTGGACAAGGTTAACAAGCCTGTTATTTTGGGTATTTGTTTACAGATGATGCCATATCCAGAGTAGATGTGCACAACCAAACTGCTAGTACGAAACTGCAGCATAAGCCGAGTTTAAGCTCCTCTGAGCAAGACTCCTGCTTGAGCAGGACTCCTGCTTAGCGCTACGTACGAGAGATACGGAATTCTTTCTTACCTTTCTTGGTAACTTTGTGTAGCGAATGTAATCTTCCAGGAACATGAGGGCACCCACTACATCAGCAGGCATTTCTGGTATCTTCTGGCTAAAATTAAACCACCATGCAGATGACACTCTTACTAGCCCATCGGTTATTTGAATAAAATTACATGAAAACGCCAGGCTTCAGATAACACTGTTTCCACTATGTACCATGTGATTCCATCACTAAAAGAAATAGTATTTTAACCTTCTATTTAGTCAAATATATTGTTATTATTATGCCAAATATGCTCTGCTAGAAAAACATATTGAAAAAGCACTGACAATACTACTGAAGCCCTCTTCGCAGAGGTGATACTTAGGGAAAAAGTAAACCACGGATACCTTGTGCACTGTTCCATCGTTGAACGAATGAACTGACCGATCAGAGCCAGAAACTGTTCCGTATATCTGGAGTGAAACTGCTTCAACAAGGTAAGGAGTCCCAGAACCAAAGGCAGCCAGTCAATTTGATCAGCTGGCCGCTTGCACACCACTCCTGGCCCAGAAAAAACACACCCCAAAACAGCACATGTATAAACCGGAACATATTCTTTAAAGCAGAGACAAAGTTCATAATCCCATAAGGTTTATGCTGTGTCTCCCCTTCTTCTCCTTGCCCACACATAAAAATTAAAAACTAATGTACCAACTGCATTTCTTCCCTAGCAAATGACTTAGTGATATGAACTAAGGCATAGGATGGAATGAGAAAGTCGGGAGTTTGGGTTCTGGTTCCTACTCCATTGTATTTGGCTTCAACATTAGAGCAAACGAGCCTGGACATGATGGACTGAAGTCAGAAACTGAGTATTTTCTATGCAGATAATTTTACCATCTTCTCTATGGATAATTTCGCATAGGTTTTCATTAGAAGTAGACAAACAGCAACTTATACAATACCTAAATTTCTGTTGTACTGAAGTTTTGGAAACTGGGAAATGAGAAATAGGAAGTTGACAGTGGGAAAATATGGCAGACGTTTTGTTGTTATGTAGATCTGAGGGGGGGAAAAAAAAAAAAGAAACACCATTCTTCAACATATTTCACATATTATTTTTTTTCTCAGTTAATAATCAATGAAATAAAAAAAGCAAACTGTACCGAGCACCGGAATGTAATCCTGACCTTATTTAATGGATTGTGAATGCCAGCTGCTTCCAGATAAGCTGTGATTTCATACAAAAGAGTGTTGTCTTCTTTAGGATAAGGCAGCGATGGGTTCTGGTAATGTGCTTCAATGTCAGCCAGTATTGCTCTAAAAGGAAAATAATTTGATTACATGAAATACTTATTTAAATTATCCCCAAATAAACCTCACATGATGCCACATGTCACGTTAATTTAAAAACTTCATAGACACAAAACCTGTAAATGGTTACATGCAAGAGTAAACCACCTTTTCTGGAATATCTTTTGACAAATATCGTATTTGTTTCAAAGATCAGCAACACACATTTTCACTGTTCTTACTTCTCATCCAAATACGACCTCAAATCCAGGTATAACCAAATGCAATATAAGAGCTGTGCTGCCCACTAGCATGTTCATACAAATTACTTGGTATTTATTGTTCATGTTTTTGTTGGGTTCAAATTCAAATAACCATCAACAAAAACCTGACTACAATCAGACTCCACATTTTTCCATAATTTAGATGTTAAGGATTGCCGAGCTGGTAGCAACTACATCACAGTGATACATAATGCTCTTCAGCACGTTTTGCTTCTTACTTATTGAGGTTTTCCAAAGCAGCAGCCAAATGCTTGGAGTCAAACCTGCAGGAATAATTCAATTCATTGGTAATCTGTCGTCTTAAAATCTGCATCTGGCCAACCTGTTGAAACAAACCCAAAAAAAAAAAAAAAAGAAAAAGAGGGTGGGGTGTTATACTGAACACAATGAAGGAAGAGTAAAGATAAACTAAGGAAAAACTTAGTGAGTAACAATTTACACTTAAATAGATGACACAAAGTCCTCATGATGCCAAATGAGGTGTGCCCCCAGAGCAGGGACACACACAGGATGCCCGCAGCCAAAGGAGAGGAGTGGCAGCACTCCAGATTCACACAGCTCACAGCAGAAACGCAGGCAGTGTGAAACGGGCACTAGAAAGGGAACAGGTATAAACACCCAGTTAACCTGCTTGTTTTTCCCTGGTCAGTGAAAATGCCTGTGCTCTTTTCCCCACCTCTCCCTAGACCTCAGGGTCAGCAATGGTAGGGATAAAAACCAGCGAGGCTTGTTGCAGTCAACCTTTCCCTTCCTTCCCTGACCCTTCCTCTTCTCTTCCCTAGCACCAACAAACATTCGCAGTGCTCTGAAGAACACTGCTCCCAAAATGCCATTAAAAAGGCAAACTAAAGAGACATGCTAATGGGGTAGCCTGTTTACCCCTTCCGTAGGACCAACGGCCTTCTGTGTGACCAAGGCACGTTCAGGAAGTGCTGCTGCTCCAGACTCTGGCCTGAAGTACCTCGTGTTCACAAGGAGTCTCGGAGCTCCTGATACTGGGCACCGACTCGGTCTTCCCAGATCGGATCTCTAGCACCAGACTCCGTTTCTGGTGAGCTATTCCATACGAAACTCGGTGCTAAGGGCTTTGTGGAGTGTGAGCGATCCATACAAACGAAGTTCAGGAGCTCTTGCAAATTTTGCTTCACTTATGGTGTCACCGAATTCCAGGTCAACATAATACGACGTGGTAAAATAAGCAGATTAAAGTATATAACCACAGAGCCTAGAGGGAATTCTGCATACCACGAAGTCACGTAAACCTACCTTCATTATGGAGTCTAAATATGCTGTCCAGATCTTCTGAGTTTTTGCAATTGCTGCGGAGTAAACCTTGTTTGAATTTGCTGAGAAAAGAAAAAAGGTGAGGCATTAAAAAAAGAACAAGTAAGAAGAGAAACAAATGCAAGTGTACAAAGACAATGGCTTTCTTCCATCTTAACTAGTAAGCACTTACATATAATTCCCTTGAGAGGGCTGACAGCATTCATAAGTGCTTTTAAGGTATCCTGTACTGTCCTGTCACGCAATATATTTTTCTGAAACATACTGAGGAAATTCTAAATAAAAGAAAGAAAGAAAGAAGTAAGTAAAATCCTTACATATGTACTCTCTGCTTAATCTTGGTGGTACAAGAGCCACATTTTTAACAGCAGGGAAAGAGTATTTCCACAGATGAACAGTTGAGGAATTCTGTAGTTAGAATTTGTCCTTTTCTGAGTTATGCTAATCAGTACTAGGACAATTAGCAGATCCCTGTCATCAATATGTAACACCCACTGTAGACAACTACTAATTCCATTTCTGAGGAAGCAATGTCTTCATCAATACGTATTTTCCTTAAAATCTTTAAGCAGGCTAGGACTGAATTCTTCTCAGAAAACAAAAAAAACTCAAGTTACACATGGAGCTATTAAGGAAAAAGTCATTACATACAACCGACACCTTATTTATATCATGGTAGACCTGAACAATCTAAGTCTTTATTGATATTTAGACAGAAAAGTAGAATTTGACCCGAGATCAACTTCTGAGTATACACAGTGCCCACCTTCAAAAGGCCTTTCTTGCAAACCACCGTTTAATGTCACGCGTGACACTGCGTTACACACCACCATTTACTCAAGAGTAACAACTTCCACAATTGTATCTGTAACTGAAATTCGTACCTTCGGCTTTGAACACCCATTTTTCAAATGCTTTTCATTTCAATTTGCCATTTAAAAAACTAACAGATTTTTTATTTCACTAGAAGTTATTAAACAATAAAAGCATCGTGACCTTGAGAAGCCATAGTCCAGAAATTACCTGCAGTTCCTTTACAATCATGAAACACAGCAGCCTGTCTAAGCCATTGAGACCAAAGGTGCCCAAAGTATCCTGGATCTCTGAGAAGAGACGACTATTGGTTACTTCCTGATGAGTTTTGATATCATACCAGGTGTTCATTTGGTCAATGTAGCATGTGATTCTGAGGATAAACAAACAAACAAATACTTTGGAATAAGCTGCAGATAGGTCCCCTGATAACCTGAGTAATGAATTATCTAATTCAGGCAGAGATCAGAAAGACTCCCTAAGTATCTAAGTTACTCTTCTCTCCCCAGTGGTTTTTTGTCACCCTTCCCTGGTTCCTCTCTTCTCCACTTGTGCGGCACTCTCTTTTCCTTCTTAGGCTAAACCCACAACTTTTCTAGATTAGTATTTAAAATGCACAGGAAGCATTGGGGACATTTGGTTTCAGATAAAAATAGCGATATGACAGTCAAGGAAAAACTCTTTGTTCTACATTTTGTTTGTATATGGTGGAATTGGAGCAATCCAATGCACGGTGCTATGATACAAGCTTGTGACACACAGTACTTACTTTGGGTCTGTGATCCTCAGGATTTCTCTACAAAGCCGGCCAATAAATGTTACAGATTCATCCACAGGTGTGAATTTTGGTATAGGAATATGAGTAGACTGGTATATGCTTTGCCAGTCTTGAATCTGAAAAAAACAAGTTTTAAGAGCTACTGTTTTAAGAGCTACCAAGTTTGCAGCGCTACCATTGCATGTTTTTAATCTGCTTAGAAATGTTATTCCTTTTGTTTAATTTAGAAGTAGCACACTGTAAAACAATATTGTAAATTTCACACTGCAGAACACTATAAAAAGAGAACAAAGCAAGGAGAAGAACGAGTCTCATCACAAAGAGCAAGCAGAAGATAAGCGTGGAACTTGAGAGAAATATCTACACTCCTGGTGCGAATTCCATCTGCTCCTTTCTGCACTAAGACCAGCCACCATTTTGTTAGCTAAATTTAAGATCTATTCACTCCACCACTTGTGAAATATCACAAAAAGAGCTGGTAACTATCACGATCTTCCTAAGCCTGCATTCTGATGGCCAATAATAGATACAGAGAGGACGACTGTGATTCAGTAGTTTTTTTCTGTTTTCTTTGAGAAAGAGTAAGACTATTGTTCACTGGCAAGAGGTATGAAAATATCCTGTTTGGGGTACTTTGCTCTTCTTTGTACAACTAATGCAGTGGGGACGCTGAAATCCTTCAGAAAAAGCTGAGGTCCCACGTTCTACACAGCAGTTAGCGCAGCAGGGACTGTGCACAATGGGGTATATATGCACCACCAGTCACAAGCTTTAACATCCAAATATAAAGACATTTATCAACTTTCTACTTGTTCTTGTTTTTGACTAGTACCTTTGTTCTTAAGAAGTTATTGCACTCCTGTTCCACGTTGTAGTTAATAATACGAGACACTTCCTCTTGCCAAATTTTTAAACCATATATGTTGACATAATCCTGGATATATTCAAATGATCGATGGAACCCATCCATTGTAGCTGCCATTTCTTTCAGTTTGGGCATCAGCTCGCTTGGCTATGGATGAAAAAAAAAAAAAAAAAGAAAAGGTAAAAACAAACCTGTGAACATGTAGAACACAGAGAAAATGTAAAATGCTTCTAAATGCTTCTATGCAACAGCCTCTAGAGGATTTCACTATGCTCCAGCGAAAACTGTAAAGCACTGAGAAATTTATCAAAGACTGTTTGATATATGAAGTAATTCTTCTTAATAAATATTTCTTCCTCCTGCTTTTAATGTTTATTTTAAGCTTCAGTGGTACTACTGATTGATCTGGGAGACAGACTCAAGAATCTGGACAGGATTAAAACAAGAAGTCACACTCCTTATTCTATCACTGCCTTTCTGTGTTTACACAGCTTATATATGTCATACGTAGTCACAGCCAAAGATGGACCTGTCAACTCAGAATTCATGGAACACTTGGTAAGAGAATAAAAATATGGTTTTGATTTCTATGTACTCTTAGCAGTTTATAAATTCATTTTAACATCAAATAAGGCATTCCAAATAACCTTTAGGAAGTTCAAAATGTGTACTTTTTTTAGAAAAAGGAAATCTGTACAGAAAAGTAAGAATTGTTTTCTAAAAGGTAGTATAATAAACGAGGTCCCAGCAATCCCAAGATACACAAAAAAATCAAATCAAGCTGTTACACACCTTGGCTCTAGGATTAAAGATGAGTCCCCTGTGAAGAGCCAGAGCCACCCGTTTTACTAGCTCCTTCCTTATTCCATCCTCTAGTAACTGTTTTGGGTCCACCTAAGTAGAAGAAACATTTTTTTCTTAGTCAGAAAGGTATACAAAAATATAATAGACTTCATTTGTACCAAAAAAGATATTAAGTACTTATGATGTAGTAGGAAAGCACTGCTAACAGATGCAGTTTCCCAGCAGTGCTGGTCCAAAGAATAAATACTTAAATACTTCCACTCGATATAAATGATTCCTTTAAGTTGAATGGCAAAGGTTTGTAGAGCCCATATTCAATCTTTGTTAATGATCCACTGAGAATGTTGTACAGTTATAAAAAGCCAGAATCCACTAAGGAGTGTCTATTTCTTTCAGAATGCTTGCTCCTGAAGTCCTGAAAGGGGTACCTTAATCTTTGCAAATGGAAGAAGCAGCTCTTTGGAAAAGCTTGCAGTCATTTTTTCCAGTAGAAGTTAAAAACAAAAGAAATGTCAGTGAAGGCTGATGAACCTATGTACAAGGAGAACGTGTGTTCTTAACAACCTTAAATAATACAGTTCTTATCTGGATGCCAAGTTAGGCACCACCATTTGAAAATTCGTATGCAAACTTATTTTTTCTTGTTTTTTTATCTTTCCTTAAGGTCCCGCTTAATGTGCTGAAATGTCTGTGCTAAAGTGCAATTGCTGCTGAACGACTTTTTCCTACTGTAACAGTGGAGTATTACCTTGATGATACCAACTAGAGTAGTTTTCATCATGAGGATGCCTTCGGTGAAGATTGAAATAGCGTGGGTTAGCTTGGCAACCTTTAATAGAGAAAATATAATCTGTTGAAGCGATTCAGTAGATTCAAATAATTACTCTAAAAAGATAGCTATCTTTCCCAGTGGCAGCTTCCTATTTTAGATTCAAGTAATTTGCACTGAGACATTTTCAATTTTACATCTTGTTCTAGACTTCCTTACAGCACAATAATAATCTTCTTTTACTTAGATCATATAGGTGTGAATAGAGAATAGAGACAAGACCGTTCAGACTTAAAATTCTACAATCAAAACTTGCAATCAAAAGCGAAAAACTTTTGTGTAACTTAAGTAGTTTCCCCTCTACCTCCTCAAAATAAGAGAAATATTACTTAATACTGCCTCCTCCTCCATCCCTGTTCACACACAAAATAAACACACTGGTCAAAATAAACAAACTCAGGTCTGAACACCAGCTTAATCAAAGACAGCAGCTGGTTTGCATAAAACACCTAACAAGTGAGCACTTCGGCAAAAACTGCTGGAAAAAGCTGGCATCTTAACTGCTAATGGGAGACAGATAGATTCTTTGAGGGAAAGCGTTACTGGTCTGCTCGGGTTTTTGCTCCTCTTCTTCCTCTATTAAAAATAAAACCAAGTAATTGTAGTATTTGCCCACTCTTCCAGACTGGTAACAGTGCAGGAAAAAAACCCACAGACAAAAACCCCACGAGCAACAGCAGCTTTATCTGATCAAATCAAGGGGCCTCCAACCTGTCTTCACTTTTGAGGGCAGCAAAAAAGCTCAACCCTCCTGGCTTATTCAGTCTTCAACCTCCTCCTCCTCCTGGAGGAAGCATTCCAAGCGTGGAGGGCTTCATTTCAGACTCAGGTCTTTAGGGTTCCCCCCCAATAAATCCAAAAAAGCTTTACCCTTATTTATAAGTATATTTAGTTTTTCTCCTCTGTTCAAAGGAGAATCTAAACAAGATTAGAAGTTTAAACTTTTCCAAACAGAAGACCAAAAGTTACTCATCTGTCCTCACAAGTCCTAAAGTATACTCACGATAACACTATTCAATTTTAATTCTTAATTAGTCAAAAAATCCAACTTCACTGTTAAAGTATAACTCTAGGGAGCTGTACCTATTTAAACTCAGGTTGAAGCTGGCCACCTATACTGTATACTTTTTCAGAATTCCCTATTTTAACTGCACCTCGTATCGTGGTCCAAGCTGAGCATAATCTCGTAGCTTGTCCTTGTCAAGGCGAGTGGGCACTTCAATGATGTCATGAGTCTGAAGCTTTATAATTTTGAGAAGAGATGTAAACATGCTTTCTGGAATTATCTGTAGAACCTTTGTAAATGAAAAAAAGAAACAAACAGAGTCAGTATATTCTCTTTTAAAAGAAAATAAATCTTCAATTAAGAAAAAGTAAGTAGAGAACAAGACAACTGCACTTCTTCAATTGCCTACCTTTCTTACATAGGAAACCAACTCGCCAGAATAATACTGTGATACACTGAGAAGATCGGGACTGTTTGCTTGATTGATGCGGAGAAGCGGCAAGTCAAGTGCCGAAGCAAGCTAGAAATAAAATTTAATGTTTCAACGTCACATGTCTGTTTTTCTAATATATATTACATGCTTGATTTCTCCTGCTCAGGCTCTTAATCTACAACTCAAAGCACTAGATTCTTCCTAAACAGCAGCGTCACAACATCGGGTTTGCCAACAGAAAAAAAAAATATTGTTAAAAGTCAAAAAAGTCTAACAATCTATAATACTACAATTCCCCCCTTTTTATTTTTAATTCTGTGAGATATTTTTTGCTGTAATTTTACACTCCCCCTGTTCTTATTTTTACAGAAAACACTTTCATCTGATGTCAGATCTTCCTCATGACAGACAAAGGGCATAGCCAACATAACTTCTGTAATTCCTTCAGCCTCCTCAGATACATGTGCAGATCCCATCTACGCATCAGCGGCTCCAGCAAATAACTGTAATGAGTAGGCTGGGTGATGAGACTTACTTGCCTAACAGCAGCAATATAACTGGTCACATAAAAAAACATGCATAACTTGGTTTCATTTTCTTTAAAATTACCCTTAATTTAATACAGCCTAAGAAATCTGGATACAGACAATGTTGGTAAAAGGAAGTTTTGACTCTTCTGTGACTTCACAGCTTTAAGGCCTATACTTTGGCTGACCTGCAGCGTTCAAGTTGTTCACACTTACCTTTAGGAAAGTGGCTCTCAGTTTAGTTACCATAGATGGACTGACTCTTATGCTTTCCTGCATAATAGATGTAAAGCTGGGGTAGGAAACAAACACAACAAATCAGCTTCTTTCCCTGAAATTCTTATTTTCGACTGTTAAGTCATATGTCACCAGCACCAGTGTAATCTAGAAATGGCAGAGGAGATCACTAAAGAACTTCACTGAAGGGGGATTTTGGTCTGAAGAGGTCTTGGTCAGAAAAACCTCGTATGATAAAGGAGTGGGTGGGGCAAAAGAAGGGGGCATCAGGGAGCATTAACAACCAAGCTAATGAAGTAGCAGCTCAGCAAAATCACACAATGGAAAAGGAGCTCTCTAACATTTGTCTTTCCTTGTTTGTTTTTGGTTGAAATAGGAACTCCAGTATTTTGGAGAACACTTAAGTAGCCTAATGGCTGAAGACAGAAGCTTAACAAAATTGTTATAGTTAGAACAGGACAGACAGTAAAAAGTTACACTACTGTTTAACCTGCAGCTAACAACATGACAAGGATGGCTATTAATTCTTATTCAAGTTGATGAGAGTTAAATATACTCAACAACTCATAGAACAAGGCTTCAAAACGGGAAGTTTATAGCATTAATAATATTTATGCATGGTATTTCCCGCAAGTTTGACAAATGATGACTGACTTGGAAGAAAAAGCTCCTGCTAAGATACCTGTCAATTAACTGCCAAGCATAAGAAAGATCACCAACTATCTGCATGGTGATCAGGACCTCTTCTTTAATGTTGATAGTTCGGATCATCTGATGGAGAAATTTGCGGGTGTCAGCCAGAAACTGGCAAACTTGCAGGTTAGTTTCCAGCTGGTGAAACTCTTGGACCTATATTTTAAAAGACAAACAAACAAACCAACCCCATAAAACAACTCCTTTTTTTTCCTATTCATCTTTAAGAACAGCAATACAAACAGAATTAGTAAACTGACATATTTTTTCAGGATGTTATTACAGTAAGACACTTAACACATCCTGGCCTACACTGGAGCGCATTAAATAATCAATTTCACAAAGTTACTCGAGGAGGTGTACTGTGAAACACCACACTGAGTATTCTTTTATACCCTGGAAGCAGAAGAAATGTACACAACCCAAATACGGATATTTTAATTTTCCTTTCAAATTACCCTCTCTAGCTTCAAATAAATTTATTTTCAGAATTTCTAATAAAATGTGTAATGTTACCAAATAATACTTAATACTGAATTCTTCAAAAAACCTTATTAACCCTCACAGCTACAAGGTGGCATGATTTTCCATGCTATATCCTTCATTTTACGATCACAGGTACATAAGCAAGCCCTTCTGATCATATATATAGAACTGCAAAAATCTAAAGGCTTAAACTATTGTTAAAATGCAGATCTTTTTTGTAACTCATCTGTAGGAAGTCCCTGTGTGTGTATCAAATGCTGTTTTTCAAGAGGATGAGGTTGTTTATCTCAAAATTTCTTTGCCATACCTCCTCCAGCGCTTGTATTAGCTGCACAGTTTTTCTGCCTGCTGCGGTGGAATCATCGTAGTTTAGAGACATTATTTGCTTGGAGATTTCTCTGAACCAAGCCTGAAGATTTTCTATGTAAGAACAGGAAAAATGTGATCAAATCTTTGCATGTATGACAAGCAACAAAGACGCAGGGAACGTGCTAGTGAAAACAAACAAACAAGCAAGCTATATATGTAGGAGACTATTTAAAAAGCTTTTATCTTACTCCTACATTTCTAGTCTTTCAACATGTAGACTTGTAAAGGGACAAATGCTAGGGTAAGTTTCACATAAAACATTAAAAAAAACCCTAAAACCACAAATGGGCATTATAAAATCTATACAAAGATGATAAAGCTCTTTAAATCATATTTTTTTTGTTTCGTGAACTGTTTTACAACGTTAATTGCCTTTGTAGTTGTAATTTCTATGTTTTAGCTACAAGACTGATGACATCAAAAAGATAAAGGAAAATATTTCACTAAGGTAATTCTGCTTTTAAGTGGAAGCAAGTGAGAAAATTGCCTGTATTTTAAGTTTTATGTGTTTGGATTGATCACCAACATTGCCCTTACAGTCACACTTTTCGCAGTGCTCCTGATCAAATGAGTGTGATTTACAATTCTTATTCTTACACCAGTTCAAGGAAAAAAAAAATTTAAAAAACCAGAGCAAGAAAGTTGGAAACAGATTCAACACTTTTTGGAGAATTTGGTATTTGGAGTGATATTTGGAGATTACCACTCAGTGCAGATGAGAAGTAAAAGAAGGTTTGAAAAACTGCTGATACAACCGAAATCCAGATTAGGGATTAGGGAAAGAATCACAGGAGAGGTTAAACCAACCCCACATTTACTGGGCATGATCTTCACACTCCTTTGTATGTGGAACACAGTAATGAGAACTCCACTATAGAAAAGTGAACAGGCATTTCATAGTCTTACCTGACATATCTAAATAAAGTGACAAAAGTATTTTTAAAAATAGGGCCATCTAATTATTAGGTACCTAAATATGGCTTACATATGGAGTATACATAGAAAACCTAAGCAAGAAAGCATGTAAGAAACCTCTGTGTCAGGTGAGGGACATGAACATTTTTCTTATTATCAGTATTAGCCTCACATGTTTTCTTTTGCTATCAGCTTAGAAATAAAAAACAAAATTACTTTTCCCCCCACTATTTAGTTTTCAATAATTACCATTTTTCTCCACTCTAGTAAGAGGTTTAACTCCTGAGAAGACGTCAGCAAGCTCAGTCATTCTTTCAGATCCCTCTTTTTTATAGTTTTCCCATTTTGTTTGTTTTTCTGACAGCATATGCTTGAACATCTATTGAAAAATGAAGCATTTGGTTTACAAAACTGGCAAGAAGGAATACTACAATAGATGAAATAAAATACTGAAAACAGATGGAACTGACTTACAGTGATTACTACATAACTTCAAGGTCTTGCCAAAATACTAAATACAAAATGAATATTATTAAGAAATACAGCCAGTGTGATGGAAATACAGTGACAGAAATTAACTGAATTTAAAAAAACAGTATGATGCAGATATTGTTGAATATCCAGTAACTTTTTTAGCTTAGAGATCCTAGAAGACTGTGATCTATTGTGAACTTGCACTTCACAGTCATCTCAGCCTGCGCAGAGAAACCCTATTCAAAAAAGCGTGTCTGTGAAGTTAAGAATACTCTTAAATATCCTGCCAGGTTAGTACCACAGCATTAATGGGGAATCTTTCAGAAATGGCAGAACGTCATTTTAGCAGCTTACCCTCAACATACATAGGCTTTTGTCTCTGTTTAAAAGAAAGCCTGAAAAAGAGAAGTACGGCAGGATAAAAACCTATGCAGCTTCCTCAACAGATTTTATTATGCCTGTTATCAGGACATTAATGCAAAATCCTGAGTAAATATAAACACATTGGGTAAGAACAAAACCTGCCAATTATTGAGAAGACTACAAAAGTCACTTCCAAGTAATAGCAGGCTGCAATCTTCTATAGAAAACTCGCAATTAACAAATAAAAATAATCGTTCTTTATGTAAGTGGGCTGCGCAGTAAATGTACTACTACTGTTCAAGTCTTCAGTTCTGTCTGCTGTTTGGGGGAAACAATGAAGAAGGGCAGCAGCACATTACCTCTTTCAAAATGAATTCGAATTGAGCTGTATCCAGAAGCAGCTGGAAAAGGATCCTGGGGTTGTACTTTGAGTCTGTTAGAATTTGATCCTTTATCTGGCGGAGACGTTTGTTATTTGGATCACAAGCTGAAAACAGAAAGACGTTTCTCCACTGTTACAGAATTTGGCCAAGTTTTTCAACCTTTGTAAATAGACTCTTTTCCTTAATAGCTTGAAAGCAAAACCATTTTGCTCTGACGTGTAAGTCCCCCCTAGTTCTCCATTTACACAGGTTTCGCTGCCCTTGTACAACCCTTCCTTAGAACAGGAAACAATTAAGATCCCTTCCTGTGGTGCTTCAGCCTCCTTAAAACTCTTCTGTGGGCAAACTAAATGTGAGTTTAGTACACCTGGCTGAGCAACCCAGAGATCAACATTACAGAAAAGACATGGAGGTGTAGCAGAAGCCCTCTCACAATACCAAGAAGCCTCAAAGAGAGCACAAGCATTCAACAAAGAGAATGTCTAAACAGGCAAGTTTACAGACCCAAACTCACGTCAGAGATGTTGTTCAACAGTTTCAGCTGAACTTCAATTCAACAGAATAAAACCCTTTGTTTTAGACTGTTAATTACTAAGAAATTAAGAAGTTGGCTGCTGCTTTCCTTTTGGTGCTAAGTAAAACTCTCAGAATAATACTTTAAGTGACAAGGCAGAAAAAGATTAAGTTCCCAGACTTTTTCTGCAGAGTATTATTCAGCTGGGTCACAACTTCTCCTACTACTTTTTATATCTGTGTCTAGCTCAAAAGAATTAAGGAAATGCATGTGTATTGTTTTATCCAAAGACTTTAGAAGACTGTTAGCAAAAGAACAACTCAACAAGCTGCTGAAAACAGTAGATGAAATTGCTGACTTCAACAGCAGCGCACACTAAATCTCCCTGGAGGTGTAACATGAAGCCCCACTACAGCAGGACTGACAGCTCTGTAACAGAAGCCCAGCATGAAATCTTACCTGTGTCTGCAGTGTGAAGCATCAGCCACCGGATTGCCACATTGCAGTCTCGCAGGCAATTCAGCAGCTTGGGAATATTGTCCAGCACCAGCTCTTCCCTTAGGCAGCCCTCTTTGAGGAACTGCTGCACCTGAGCGTGCACTCGCTCGGTGACGGCGGCATACCTGCTTGCCTTGGAAAACACAAAGCTTGTGTCAACACAAGCCTTGTCTCAGGTGGAATACATCATGTACAATGTGACTGTGGCTTCCCGAGAACTTAAAGGGCACACAGATCAAAAAAGTGCTATAATTGTCACTACTACTAGGCAATACATACACTGCAACTGCATGACAAAGGATGGAAGCTAAATTTTAAAGCAAAGATGCTACACAGGAAGCGTAAAGTTTTAAAAACACGGGCTTGTGAACTTCCCATATTCACTTCTGTACTCTTCAGAAATTATTCCTAAAAAATGGCACTAATATTTTATTACCTAATGAGAAAGAACAACAATGACAATCTCTTCCAGAATGGAAATACTTGTTAGGAATTAAATGTCAGTTCTACTTAGTGAACTTCTTCCTTAAAGACTAAGGAACCATTTCTGCTCATATTCTCTAATTTTACTAGACAGTATATAGCACAGTTCTCTTAAGTTGACACTTCTGTGTGTTCTTTCCTGAGCAGCAGGGTCAGATTCTAAGGAGGCATTTAGCTATCATCAGTCAAGTGATTTGTTGATTGGGCAAACCATCAACCAACCCGATATTACTTACTGGTTTTAGGCATGGAAGAAATGATTTAATGTAAAAAAGAACCAACTGCATTGCATCATACAACATTCCGGTATCATTCTTTCAAACCAGATGCTTTTTCCAGCTTACTGTTTATTTAATTTGGGTGACCCTATTTAAAACTGAGTGCCACACTCTGCCAGCATAAACGTGTAACTTCTAAAACTGTTCTCTCTGAAAGATCAAGCACTATAGTCAGCTTAAGGCATCTCAATACTGAACAACACGGTGATGAGTGCTCACATCTATTAAGTCAAGTCACAACAATGAAATAAACACTGCAAGACAAAGCGAAAGAAGCAGTGCTGTGAATACCAGATTTTGGAACTCTGAAGTATCTTTAATTGAAAGTTATGTGCTCAAAGTATTGTACTTTGAATGTAACACAAATAATTGTATACAAGAAAAAAGGAGCCACACGTTATTGATGTCATGTAATATACCCAAGACACCCACACAGCTCGCATCTTGCCAAAAATACTTAGCTCTGGCTTATGTACCTGCTCTTTGACATTTGAAAGATCCAGTGTGTAGTTGAGGGCAGTTTTAGCAGCTTTGTAGGGTTCCCATGCTTCTGCTAGATTTACAGTGATTCCCATGTAAATGCTAATCACCTAAGATGGGAAACAGAAAACAAGAAATTGCATTTATATTTTTATTATTGCTTTTCATTTAGCAATGTAAGTAGAAAGCAATATGCTGTAGGTATAAATATGAGACAACTAAACTTTTTTGGTAGCTGTACTTCTTGCTCCAATGCCTTTGGAGATCAAGGAGTAAGAAGACTTTGCAATAGAAAGCTCACGGTTAACTAGAGGCTTAGTTCTGAAAACAAGCTGACAGTTCTTTCACTCCTTGGCTTCTATTTTTTCCTCATGAACTTACAACTTCTTTTTCATTTCCATGATGCTATGCAGAAGACTGATGAAAGCAACCAGGGAAATGACTAGGACAGGAGGGTAAAATGATCTGAATGAATCCAACTGTAAGAACGCCCAAAGGACCAAACTGAAATGTAACGCACCTTCTAGGGTGAACGCAGACAGAAGGAAATTATGATTCCACGCTGATTTTTAAGGAGCAAAGAGGAACTGATTTCAGACCCCTAAGCCCAAGTTTAAGTGTGATTAAAAATACAGAATTGTGGTTCACTTACAAGTGTTTGTAAGACGCTTGATTAAAAATGGAAGCCTTGATTTACTGACAGGTGAAGGATATAGAGCGCTATATGTACCACTCCATCCAGGAGTGATATATAGGGGAACACTGTCAGCCTTTGAACTCTTCTGACCGTGCCAAAAAGGAAACCAGTAAAGGCAAACGGGACACTGGTCTGCTGATATGAGGATCCCTCTCATACTGACAAAGTGAAGCTTATTATTTCCTGTAGATAACAGTTCCTCAAAAGGCTACACTTCGATGGCTAACGATCACCTGAAACCAGCCTGAGTCAAGTATTCTGTACGACGCAGCTAATTCATCCATACCTGATTGCAAGAAGGTAGGCTTTGTCTTAACAGTTTGTACTATGAAATCAAGTGAATAAAAACACTGGCATAATCAAAAATTCACAATGTCAAGTTCTTGTTTCTAAATAAGCTTTCAGTTTTTCAGAAACTGATGGGTTCGAATGTCTACTAAAATAGCCTGCTATTATAGTTTCTTCCTTCCTTTCTTCACTGCTCCACTTATGGTACAGAAGAATACAATTTGAAGCCAACAGGGACACACAAATTAACGTTTAGTTTCTTTATTAAGTCTGATTCCCTTTGATATAGACTACCCAGGGACTGTAATGCTACACGCCAGACTATTTCAGTAGCATTTTTTTGCAGACTAGGATTTCTGGATGGAAATCCTAAATCTCAATACTGAGAAACGTAGTAATTTCATTTTGACCGCTGCATCTGAAAAGGTCTATAGAATTGCACTGAGTGACAGGGTTTGCTTCTAAATTATTTGGACAATGACATGGAATGCATCCTTAAACAAGTTTTCAAATAGCATCAACTGGGGGGGGGAGGGGTGGGTTTGGAGAGCAAGACTGTCATCTGTAGTGTCCTTGATAAGTTGGTAGAATTCACCAGCAGAAACCACATGAAGCTCAACAATGATAAATACAAAGCCTTGTACTTGGGACAAAACCAAACCCTTGCAACAGCACAATGGGGGAACCGACTGCCTACCTAACAATTCTGCAGAAAAGACCTAAGTGTCCTGATGGACAATCTCAACATGAATCAAACGTGCAGTCTTGTAACAACAAAAACTAATCATACACTAGGCTATGCCAGCCAGACTGTAGACAGCAGATTGAGGTCCCGTTTGGAGTAATGTGTCCAGATCCGGGCTCCTCAGTATGAGACAGAGGTTGACAAACTGGAATGAATCAAACAGAAGGCCACTAAGACACTTATGGGGACCCACTATCTAAGTAGAGGCTACAGGAGCTGGGTTTGCTTAAGCTGGAAGAAAGATGAGTAAGGGATCTGGCTGCAGTCTTCCACTCCCTAAAGGGAAGTTAGGAATAAGACAGAGCCACCATCTCAGGTGCACAGTGAGAAGGCAAGAGGCAACAGTCACAAGCTACAACAAGGGAAATTCCAGTTGTACAGGCAAAAGAAATTCTTCATCGTGAGAGTAATTCATCATCTCAGGTGCACAGTGAGAAGGCAAGAGGCAACAGTCACAAGCTACAAGGGAAATTCCAGTTGCACAGCCGAAAGAAATTCTTCATCATGAGAGTAATTAAGCACAGCCACAGGTGCCCACAGAGGTTACAGATTCTTCACTTCAGGTATTTTCAAAACTAACTAGACAAGGCCTGAGCACCCTGATTTAACTTTGAAGTTAGCCCTGCTTTGAGGAGAAGGCTGGACTAGAAGATGCCTAAAACTCCTTCCAGCCTACATTTTTTCTGTGATTCACTATATCATGATGGTATTAGAGTGTAGTCGATTTAAGCGTTTAAGATGAGAATTGGCACTTTCAAAGGACAGCTTTCCATGCTTGTCGGGAAGGTTTTACTCAGACTCCTTCACTCTGAACAAAGTAAAATTTCCACAGAGAATAATCTATTCTACTCCTATGACATTATTATGTTCTATAAAGCATATTGTAAAAATAAGCTAAATTTTTCCTATAACATTAAATCCAGGGAACAGCTTTAAAACAGAATTAATTTTTACCCAATTATCTGGAAAGTATTTATCCACTATCTCTCTCATTTTCGCTTGTTGAGTGTGAAGAATAGAAGGGTCAAAATACAGTATCACATAGAGCATAGCAGCCTGAGTAGCCAGGGCAGTGCTGCGGTGTTCTGGTAATGGATATGCTGAAACCTAGAAAAAGGGAAAAAACCAAAAATGAACATAATATAATGCAACATAAACTTGAAAACATTATGGGGCACATTCAAGAGTACAGAATATAGACACTAGAATGCAAGGAGGATATCGTAGGTAAGCTGGACATGCTTACACATGCAGGATATTCAGCAGATATATTTTCCAGAACATAGAAGTTGAGTATGTAGATGTCTGATAACTTTAAAAAGCTACAGTAATATTGTAGTATGCTGTAATTGAGTCAAAGGAGGGATGAACCACAGAGCTTAAGAGGAGTTGAAAGGAGAAGAGCTAGAAGTAAGTATAAGTAAGTTCAGTTAATCTCAGTTAGAAACCAGGATTAATTTAATCAGAGGCAATTAGGATGCAGATAATTTATTCACCAATTCCATGTACCAGAAAGATCAAAAAGATTCAAATTATCAACTGAATTTTCATTAAAAAAAATACATAGGATACTACATTAGAAGACCTCCATACTAACAAACGTTGGCATCAAAACCATAGTCAACATTTTCAAAGGAAAACAGTTCTCTGCTTTTATTTAATAACATTCTATTTTTAATTTTTTTTTTTTTTTGTTATTTTATTAGGTTAAATGTTCAGACTAGTAAGAAGAACCAGGAGGCTTCTGCCCACTGCCATCAAGAATAAGCTGCAAGTATCAAAGGAGATAACACCCCAGACATAACATAGTTGAGTAAAACAAGCTGTATCCAGTTTGGGTTGAGCTGAAGGTTTCTACCCTACTTTTTGTACTACATTTGGAAAAAGTACATTGGTTATAACCATGCTTTGCATAGAGACATTAATGTTTTTCACTTTTAACTGTAAGCACAAAATAGAAATAAAAATTGTAGTATTATTTTAATGCAAAGGCAGAAACCCAACAATATTATATAAGAAAGAAGACAAGCAATCTTGATACAAAGTATCAGCTGATTTAAGTAAAATTTCTAGATTAAGTACTTTACAAGAGCATAGTCTCACAAACCCTTCACAGTTTCCTATCAGAAACATAGATTATGTTATAAAATGGGCTCTCGTCACAACTCACTGTTATCTTTTGTCTATTTCTAGAACTCTGCAGAGCTGCAGAGGCATTTTTTCCCCTTCGGTCTGACCATAATATGAAAATGTTTTCGATAAGGTCCCAACCTTTTAAACACATTGTCTAGGAAGGCTCTGCAGTCTGCACCTCTGGAGCTACTCAAAATGGAACAGAACGCAGTCCTGGGCAATCTGACCCAGCTGACCCTGCCAGAGTCAGGGGTTTGGACAAGGTGATCTCAAGAGGTCCCTTCAAACCTCCACAGTTCTGTGATTTATTTTTTTTTCTGGGCTTCATGGTTGAATAACTAACCTGAGAAACCATTTTATATTCAGTTTGAGATCCCTCTTTTATCTCACGAGTAACTTACCTGGTTATAAATGTCATCTGACCGTAAGCGGCCAATAACCATGCTAATGAATGTTTCACTTATGGGTACCCTGCTGAAGTAACTCTCGGGGTAGTTTGGAGGTCTTTTAGCTCCAGGTTGGCTTGAGTATCCGGTGCTTCGAAGCAATTTACAGATATCATCTAAATTGGAATCAGCAGAGGATCGGGCTGCACTGTTTTGTAAAACAAAGGAATAAAAATTGAGCTGGACAACCCAACAATTTCCTCCTCCCCTTTCCCTTGTAGTCAGGCCTTTCCTCCAAGAAAATGATCAGACACTAAGGTTGGTGAGGTTTTTGATTAATTCATAAATACAATGTTCACCATATTACAGGAGGACATTGATAAACGTCCATACTGGAATCCCAGATAAGCACACAAAGCACAAACAGAAAAATGAACTTTATTCAGGAACAGAAACAAGTAGCTTTATATTCAGAGTAGTTTTATTCTGGGTTCAGTTTTGGGTTTTTTTTCTTTTATTTTTTTCCTCTCTATTTCTGAATTGCCCTTGCTGATCCACTTCTGCATTCCACAGTTAAGGAATCCTCTCTCATTTATACTGAGAGGGACAAACATAGTAAAAGAAGCACAGAAACAGAATACCTCCTTTTTTGTATGTGTAAAAGGATTTACACAGATACCCTTTGAAACCCGAACTGCCATACAACAATGCTGTCAAGCTATCCTGGAAACTCATTATTGATTTGACACTGTAACAACAAGAAGCAATACATCTTTTATCTATTCGGGACTTTTCACCAAGATTTGCTCATGTATTTGGGAACCTGTGATAGTTTCATAGCTGGCACTTGCAACATTAAAGCTTTAGCTGAAAGTTTATTTGTCAGTGGACTTCAAATTTCTGTTGTGACAACACGAAAAATCTGTTGCTCCAGTTTTGCAGCCGGACCTGGAAAACCAGCTAACGCAAAGAGTTCTATGAACATGCAGAGAGCCCTGCACAATTATCACAGTCTATCTGTATGGTCAGACAGTCAAAAAGTTACTGATTTATCTGAAGTCCATAACCTAGTTACATCCTTTCAACCTCAAGTGCTTCTGAAAAGCAACATATATTACCTGTATCTGTAGTAGGAAACCAACATTCTTTCTCTGACTTCTCCTTCAATCTTCTGGTCGATGACCAGTAGCATGACTCCATATAAATAGAGTGCTTCACACTGAAGGAAGAACACAGGGAAGAAATCACACAAATACAATTTTGTAGTAACATACGAGGACAAACATATACTGTCAAACTAACCCAACCTCAACTACATAATCAATACAATATGAAAAACAGCAGGCTGCACATTTTTGGTCTTTGTCCTAAAAGTGACTCACAGCACTTCCATGCATTCAGTAAATTTAAGTTTTTGTCTAGATTGGCACTAAACCAGTTGGTTCATTTTCTACTAGTACAGAACAGTTCAATACTTACTAGAAGCTGTTTTCCATCTTCGTTAAGGAGGACTGTTTCTAATGTTTGTTGAATGTAAATTCCTTCATTGAGGTCATCTAAATATCTAGGAATTATAACAAAGAGATGGTCATTGACTGTTTTGCTCTCAATCGTAAGTCCTCAGAACTCAACTGGTCAATTTTCTCTGAAAGCCAAGAGACACATCAGAAGGTTTCCCTAGCACAAGCAGCATGGAGGTTTTCAGACCAAGAAGAGATGCTCTACTGTGAAATGACAGACTGGAACTCCTAGGTAGAGCCAACCTGCTGGCAAAAGCCTCCTCCACTTCCTGATGGTGCATGTGAAAGACACCAGAGGACACTTTGTAACTTACAGCTAACATCCTCTTAATCTCCTTACGGATGGGTAACAGTGTAAGACGAGACTGCCGAGAAGGTTTCCACTCCAAATTTTAGTAAAATAGTCATATTTTCAAGCTTCCTCAAAAATACCTCCTGGAAATACTACAAATTGATCTCAATTGCAATTTGGAAGGAAGAGCTAGAAATAGAGTATGTTCATCTCAATTAACAAAAGATTTCCTATTAAAGGATTTTCCAGTAACACTACTTACTAATCATGTTAAACATTTAATATCTTAATTAATCTTCCCGTATAAGATCAACAACAAAAGCCAGTTTTTATGCTTAAGATTCTCTGGAACTTTTTCTTTGAGCAGTTCAGGAACTTTTCATATTGTTTTTTTACAGGTGAGAGTAGCAAACTTGAGAATATGGCAACTCCACTGAAAAATTAAGTTCAGGAAAATGATGCCAATGAAAGTTAAAGAAAAAAACCTACCTGATAATTCTGTTGCGCAAACCCACAAAAAACTGAGTTTAATGATATGGAGTCGCCTTTTATTTAAAAAAAATCTTCAAGACAAACTCCAAGATAAAGAATTAATACTAGCTCTAGCTTACAATTGGGAAAATTATGAGGTAGAGAGCTTAAATGTTTTCAAGACATATATTAGGCCAGTAAGCAACAGCAAAAGTTAGTGTCTGCTCCAGCAATCCAGATACACATGAATATGCTTCAAAAGCAAGCACAAGGAAAAAACTTCTCATTATTAAGACTAAAAAGTACTCTAGTCTTTAAGAAAACCCACATGTATTTAAGATACCATACCTGTTTAAATCTACAATGTATTTATGTACACTCTGAAAAGCTAGATAAAATCGTGTCAAAATTTCAATGTTGTTTTCACGAAATTCTTCATCTAAATCCAGTAAATCAGGTTTGGCCTCCAGTTTGCCTTCACATGTCTCAGGCCCCTAAGAAAAGAAATTCATCTTTAGAGATGATATTTGACTTAGACCTTCATTTGACTTCTCTTCAGGAGGACACAGAACATGTACAACCACCATTGCGTGTGCAACACCAGCATTAACATTGGTTACTAAATCAAGGATCTGTAGTTTTCTGTGCTTCTTTATGATTGAACATTGATTCCATAAAGGTGAGTTTTGTTACAATCTGCAATGATTTTAAATACGATTTATACCATGTAACCAAAGGAAAAAAATAGTTAACACTTTAGGTAAAGCCCCAGTGCATCTGAAGGCACTGTGTTACTTTTGTAAGGCTGACTATCTCCCTGCTGGATTTTTTTCCTTTACACATTTGATCCAATTGATTTCTCAGATACAAATCGTAACACTGAAGCCTCACAAAGCTTAGTACCTTCCCATACATTTAAACTGCTTGAAAGTATTAGGCCTGGGTGGTTTTGGTGTGGTTTTTTGTTTGGTTTTTTTTAAACAGGCTCTGCATCTAGCTCAGCAAAAGTCCCTCAAATTAATGCAGCAACTATGTCACTATGTCATTAACAACCGTGGGGAGAAAAGGACTGGGATGAAGATCCTGAATTTCTTAAAGCAATAGTACAAACTTCTTTAAGCATTTACTACTGTCACCTTTCCTCCTAACCACCATTTGGTCTTACCATCACCGCCTAAATGAAAATACAGTTAATGTTCAGTTGAAAATATTAACATTTAATTGAAAATACTATTAACATCATTCCACAGACCACCTACGACAGCATAAGATCATGGCTTAAAAAGATTTAGTCCATGAACTCCATTAAAAAAAAAGCATAAAATAGAGTTAAAATAAAATATCAAGCTTAATACCCAGTTGACAACTCTTGTGTGGTTAAAAAATCCTCTTCTGCTTCTCTTTTTGTGGAAAATACCTACATGAAAAAAAGGACCGAAGCAGGCGCCAAACTGCCAATGGAGTTTAAATGCACAAAGTAAATAGCCTGAATTTTCAAAATCTCAAATCTCTTCTCATTAGGTAATTCTAAGAATCATGAATACAGAAATGGCATATTCACAATCAAAAAATCTGCAGCAGCACTGTTGTGCTTCCTTAACATTCAAAAATTTTACATTTTCAAGGATAATTGTATTTCTCTCCAATTATACCCACCTGCTTTTAAAATTTAAAGTAATTTGTTTAAAAAAAGACTTCTAACAAGGACTTAGATCTAAAGGTGTCTGGGAAATCATTTGCATTCAGGGGTTTTCAGCGCGCAAGGCTCACAGCTAATGCTTGAAATTTACAACTCTTACTGAAGAGAAAAACCAAAAAACCTCCCCACTTGCTTCACTATTAACACTTCTTGTATTGGACAATGCAGATAAAGTCAGATTAGATAGTCTCTGTAGTTCGTTCTTAATCATGCTGGAGAACGGAAGAGGGAAATGGGTACTGCAAGAAGCCTAATTTTGGAAGGGAAATAAGGGCTTTTCATGGACACTACTCTTTGATTTATTTGTTTATTCAGAATGTTACAAGTCCAGTGAATGAACAATCACAGTACTGTCAAACAGGAAAGCAGAAAGCAGTTTTCATGCCTGCAAAGAATAAGCTACAGATAACCAAACAAAGATGGGCACACCGCCCACGGTGCTGCTCCAAAGGAAAACAACCAACTGCATAGGCTCAGAACCTGCTGGTAAAAGTGTAATTTAAGGTTCCTGCAAGAAATAATAAATTATTATTATTAATAATAATAAAAATAATAATACATGCACCCCAGAATCCAAATCTCGAGTTTTATAAAATCAGTATCCATCAAAATTCAAAGGCAGGATGACTCAACAAACATTTTGAAAGGTACAGCTGGGACTGTTCTTGAATGCACTTAAAACTGCCACCCACTTCTTGCCCCGATACTCTCGGTGTAGGTACCGGTTACACTCATGTTCTGCCCAGGGGGTCTAAGCACAGAACCTTCCTTAGACTGTTTCTGCTCCCTGAGTAAAAGGAGGCTGAGCACGATCAGAAGTATATAAAATACAAGGCAGCCCAGAAGCAGAAGGTCAGCATGCAAGCACATCCCAATTGCTGTCTCAGTTTGGCGATTTTTTGGTAAAAACCAAGCAAGTAAGAAGTCGTGATAGTCAATTCTGAAGAATGCTAGTAATAAACACAACAGTCAGGAATGGCTGTTTTATAGCATGAAGCGTTCTCATGCAGTATAGCAATGCTTTAAGAAGCTTAACAATAAAAGAAAATGATTTACCTTAAAATAACTGAAGTCAAATATGATATCCCCATACTTCTGTTGATCAGCCTTGTCCTTCAGCCTAAAAACACCAGGAATAAATTCGGAAAGTCTCAGAAGTTCCGCAATGATGGCATTTCCACAGGAGACAATCCGGAGAATTGCCTGACCACAGAGATTGTTTTCAGCCAGAAAATCAACCATTGTGGAGCTGGGCGCGACAGAGCAGCACAAGCCCCAAAGCTAGATTCTGATTGTTAGACTTTAGGTTATTTGAAGAAGCAAGTCTGATGAGAAAACTAGCTGCGCCATTAATAACCTGTAAAAACAAAATGACACACACAGAGGGGTTTGTCGTCATATTTCTCATAGTTTAATATACCTACATTTTTAAGCATACTCCCAAATGTTTTGTTTATGAAATCCAAATTATCCATAGCTTTGCAAAATGGAAAAAAAAAAAAAAAAAAGCACTGAATTAATCTTCAGCACATACCCTGCGTTTGACTCGGTCAGTCGTGTGACCACGCAAGGAAAGCGTGACCTTTTATACCAGAAAAGTTGAAGAGAACTATTGAAAAGTCACAAACACTGAAGCAACTGAGACCGCACAAGGAGACGGCAGGAAGGAAGGCAAACCCACGACACAAGATGTGTTTAGAACAGCCACCGACTTTAAAAATACAACCAAAGGGACCAGAATAGGCTTTAGCAACAAGGAAAACTTTTACAGGAGACGGAAGCGATAGAGCTCCGTTCCTTTATGTCCTGCTGGAGGGCCGGTCAGCTTCTGTGCTGCGGCCGCATTGCCTGGCCACGCTTTTATTTATTGACATGTTTCCTGCAAGATGCGGCGCGCGGCACTGCTGAAAATGAGCTTTATACGTTTAGAAACACTTACGAAAAGTTACGGGTGGAGTCGACTTCTCGGCAACAACTTTCCAAACCCCTGTGACAAACCCCCCCCCCAGGCAAAAGCGGTCTCCCGCAGCCCGGTCTGTCCGTCGGGCGAGGCGCCGGACACCATTACGGCCGCAGCCCAGCTCCTCGGCCCCGCAGCAGCCGGAGCGGCCCCGGAGCTCCATCCCATCCCATCCCGTCCCGTCCCGTCCCTCCCCGCCGGCACTGGGCACCGTTCGGACACCCCCCCACCCAGCCCACGCTCACGGCTCCAAGCCCGCCTCAGGGCGGCCGCACTAACCGACACCCGCCCCGCCGCCG
>VZSF01006159.1:161582-261840 GCA_013398295.1 Chionis minor | reverse complement strand
CCGCCCGCCCGCTCGCTCGCCCGCCCGCTCGCTCGCTCGCTCCTGCCGCCGGTGTCGGGGCCGCCGCCGGGCCCGGAGCCCCTTCGGCGGCTGGGACTAGGTGAGCCGCTGGTGAGGGCGGCGGCCTTCGCCGCCTCCTTCCCCTCTGGCGGGGCGAGGGCGGCGCTCTGCCGGCTGAGGCAGCGGGGAGGGGATGCGGGGCCGCTGCCCTCCGCGTCATGGCGGGCGAGGGGGGCGGTGGGCCGGGAGCGCGGCGGAGGCCTGGGGAGAGCGGCGCTCCTGCGCGGCGGGCTTCTCTCCCGACCTTTGTGGCAGGGAAGTAACGTCTCCCCGTGGGAGACGGTCCCCGAGTGTATTTGGGGGGGACACTAATCCTGGTGGCCGGTGAGCGCTCCTCACCGGTAGGTCTTGTGTCACAGAAGTAACTTTTTTTCCTTATCTCTCTGCTTCATAGTTTGGGATGCTGAAGCGTAGAGAAATGAGGTCAAATTTGGTTAAATTCTTAAAATAAGTGGTAGAAGAGAAACTGCAATTTAAGTTTGTTGCTTGGTGATCCTGTCTGGAGCGTTTGGTCACTTGCTGTTGGAAGAAAAACCCCCTGCCCTGGTAGTCTGTCTCCCTTCGTCTCCTTTTCACCTCTGGTTTTGCGGGTTGTGTTTTCCAGAAGTGACAGGGTTAGGGGGGGTGGGAGTTGCATATTTTAAGTGCTGCATTGATGCACCCATTGAACACCTTCCTGGTAAAAAAGGGTGCCTTAAAAACACTGCTGCGAAACCAGTTCCAGTGAGGAATGGGGCTTTTCCTCTGAAGGCAGAGTGGACAGCTGCAAGCTGAATTCAAAATTAAAGCGAATTCTTTGCTTGGGATCATAAACAGTTTCTAAGAAAAATAAGCCTTTATTAAATAAAAAAAAAGGAAAATTTGTCCAACAGTACTTAAATTACTTTCCAAAAGGCAAATTGAGATGAAACTACCAATGCAATGGTGTGATTTAATATTGTAAACAATAACTTCTGTTCCTGTGTTGTTTGCTCGGTCCTTCCGCAAATGTCAAGAGAATGCAGAAGCCTTTTTAACTTTCCACTGTTGTCTTTTTCAGATTCCTGCCTTTCACAGCGTGTAGCTGTGAAATTTCCAAAAGAACAGCAGGCTGTCTCAGTGATTTACCGAGTTTGAGAAGGGAATTAGGATCTCACTAAATGGGCCCAGAAAGATAAAGCTGCTAACGTGATTTTGTGTGACTGTTTAATAAATGTATATTTGGATCGCAGAGATTCTATACAAACAGTCCTGCTAAGATGGCAAACAGGTGCTTTAAAAAAAAAAGGTGAAATAATGTAACAGCTGAAAGCGTTTGTTATTAAATCCTTTTCCTTTACTTTCAAGGAGCTCTGTAGGGAACTTTTTCCTTGTCTTTTTCGTTTGTCAGCCTCTAAGGATCTCTAAAGGTCGCAATCACTGTCTTTTGGCGGGGAGAGCATGAGCTGACATAATGAGCTGTCGCTGAAGGCTGCTGCCTCCTCTGTGGCAAGATGCACCTTTAGAAGGGCGTAGAGAGGAAAGCAATTTGTTTGTAATTTGGAAGTTCAAGTGGTGAACTTGAACTGTTGTTAAAATGTTGTTGGAAGCACATGACCTAAAAATGGTGTCATAAAAGATAGTCTTGAGTGGCCAAGCACATTTTTTAAAAGGGAAAAAAGAAAAAAAAGATACGAAACAAAACATTAGACTAGAAGAGAGAATGACAGCAGGTATTCAAGTCTCATAGTCTGCATGATATTCGTGAGGAATGTGGCAGTGTTGTTCAGGTTAGGGTGAGAGCAAGATTTAGTTCTGGAATACCAGGGAAAGTAGTAGGAGGAGATACAGCCTTAGGTGTGCAAAACTTGGCTAAGCTTTGGCCTTTCTGTTTAGTTATTTTCCAGATTTCTGTTGAATTATACCCTGTCAAAGCCTATTGTTGTAGAACAGCTCATCTCTTCGTATTTTGTGTAGAATTCTGGACAGGCTGGATCAATGGGCTGAAGCCAATTGTACGAGGTTCAACAAGGCCAAGTGCCGGGTCCTGCACGTTGATCACAACAACTCCAGGCAGCGCTACAGGCTTGGGGAGGAGTGGCTGGAAACTGCCTGGCAGAAAAGGACCTGGGGGTCGACAGTCGGCTGAACCTGAGCCAGCAGTGTGCCCAGGTGGCCAAGAAGGCCAATGGCATCTTGGCCTGTATCAAGAATAGCGTGGCCAGCAGGAGCAGGGAAGTGATCGTGCCCCTGTACTCAGCACTGGTGAGGCCGCAGCTTGAGTACTGTGTTCAGTTTTGGGTGCCACAGTATAAGAGGGACGTTGAGGTGCTGGAGCGTGTCCAGAGAAGGGCAACGAAGCTGGTGAGGGGTCTGGAGAACAAGTCTTATGAGGAGCTGCTGAGGGAACTGGGATTGTTTAGCCTGGAGAAAAGGAGACTGAGAGGAGACCTTATTGCTCTCTACAGCTACCTGAGAGGAGGTTGTAGTGAGGTGGAGGTCAGTCTCTTCACCCAAGTAACAAGTGATAGGACGAGGAAATGGCCTTAAGTTATGCCAGGGGAGGTTTAGATTGGCTATTAGGAAAAATTTCTTCACAGAAAGGGTTATCAAACATTGGAACAGGCTGCCCAGGAAGGTGGTGGAATCGCCGTCCCTGCAGCTATTTAAAAGATGGGTAGTTGTGGTTCTTACAGGCATAGTTTAGTGGTGGACTTGGCAGGGTTAGGTTAATGGTTGGACTCGATGATCTTAAAGGTATCTTCCAACCTAAGTGATTCTGTGAATTCAGATAAAACTTCTGGTATATTGCAAATTTTGTCATCATCACTCCTCCAATACAATCTCAATATATTCTTTAAACATACCAGTTATTCTTTACATGGACTAATCCAGTATTTCTGCCTATTCAAGACTTTTCATTTTGTATACAACTGTCTATCTGAAGAGGAGCAGAATTTTTCTTATCTCCTGCAGCTTAAAGTATAAAATTCTGCACATCAGGTTCATGTTTCTTACAATGTTATCTGAACAAAGTTATGGCAACGCATGAAGAAGGAAGAGCAGAAGTTGGAATTTCTGAGAATCGTAGAATCATGGAATGGTTATAGTTGGAAGGGACCTTGAAGATCATCTAGTTCCAACCCCCCTGCCATGGGCAGGGACACCTCTCACTAGACCAGGTTGCGCAAAGCCCCATCCAGCCTGGCCTTGAACCCTTCCAGGGATGGGGCCTCCACAACTTCTCTGGGCAACCTGTGCCAGTGTCTCACCACCCTCAGAGTAAAGAACATCTTCCTAACATCTAATCTATATCTGCCTTCTTTCAGTTTAAAACTCTTACCCCTCATCCTATCATTACACTACTGATAGAGTCCCTCTCCACCTTTCCTTTAGGCCCCCTTTAAGTACTGGAAGGCTGCCATAAGGTGTCCCTGGAGCCTTCTCTTCTCCAGGCTGAAAGACCCCAACTCTCTCGGCCTGTCTTCATAGGAGAGGTGCTCCAACCCTCTGATCATCTTCATGGCCCTCTTCTGGACTTGCTCCAACAGGTTCATGTCCAGAAGAAGCCGACTGATGTGAACAGTAGGTGCAGCGTAAGCAAACCCACTTGAAGGTTGTATTAGTGACAGAGGAGAAGAGGTTTGTCCCCACAAGGCTGTAGTTTGTGGGTCTGTATTGGAGAGGAAGACGATGGTAAAGAAGCTAAACAAGATTCCTGTGTGATGCTGTTCTGTGCTAATGGAACATTGATACTGAAAGTTTGTAGCATCTTTGGGGGAAGTAGGCAGCATTTGTAAGGTGAGCTTTTGTTTAAAAATGGTGCTAGATGTTTTACTGTTAAGTACATTCATAGAGTGGCCCTTTGTTAGATTATTTCTTCCAAGGGCCAACTTTTGAAACAGGCTTGTAGTTGGTAAGGCTGAATTGGATGCAAGAAGTCATGTTTCTTTCTAATCTAATTTATAATATGCCTAGAAAACACAGATAAGTTTTTGGGCATGTGGGCTTCTTTGGGTCTGAAATACAGCAGTAATTTTCAAGCGAACATAATCATTGAGTTTTAATGTCATTGTGGTTTAGCAATAGGAATGAGCAGATGAAAATTGCAAGTTGTTTTTTGTTGTGTAGTTTTCCTTTATAGAGAATAGGAGGTGAATTTAAAACCTTTGGTAAATTGCAGTTCCACTGAAATTACCGGCATCTTGGGAACTAAGATTTCATCCCTGCTCTCTGATGTTTCAGTGGCTCTGTTGCCACTGCTTTACGGTTAGCTATCTGTACTTCTGTTTTCTCTCACAAATTCTTGGGGTGTAAACTGCATTCAAAATGTCGTATCTGTTGTTTCTAGAGTAACAATTTCAAGATGCCTGGCAGCGCAAGAATCTCATTCAACTGTGTGGATTCCTCTCTTTCATCTTTGAAAAACTGCCAGTCTTACATAAATACTGGAATGGATATTGCTACTCATGTTGCCCTTGACCTCGTGGAAAGTTTCAGTAAGTATATTCTCTCTTGTATTGCATCCTGAATCTGACAGAAGTGTCCTAGGCCTACCTATTCTGTCTTAGTTACTTCCAATTAATCTTCATTATAGGAACTATAGCTCTTCTGGCTAGACCAGGCTTTTTTCTTCTCAATCACTTCATTGTCATAAATGATAAATTCAGTGAAAATGTAAATACCAGGCAAACATTGACCCGGCTTTTGTAACACTCAAGACTAATTGTGTTCCAGTGGTTGGTGCCCTACAGCTTTGTAAAAACTTTAATGTTGCTGAACGAGATGGAGAAGGTCTCTTAAGTGGGTGAATAAAATGAATTTTCATTCTAATAGTGCTTCTTTGTGTGTGTTTTATTTGATGTTTAGGGCAAGATACATTAAAATAATGCTAATGATTTTGAATACAAAGCTTGAGACACTTGTTAGGGGATACAAGTTTTTAAATGCTGTCTCTTTCTCTGCTGAAAATCAGGCCATTTTAAGATGCTTCAATTTGGACGTGAGCAAAGTGGGGTACCTTAAATCTGATCACTTCTAACAGTCTTGTCATTGCTATTTCACAATAACAGGTGCACTGCAAAGCTGCTTTTCAAAGATGAACATTAGGTATCCCTTGTCTCTATCTTCTTACATCTGTGATACTGTTTTTCACTAGGAAAAAATAAAAATTTTAAAGCTCCAAAACCTTAATAGTTTTAATTATGAGTGGAGAGTGGCAAACAAGAATTCTCTGAAACAAAAGTTTTGCTGTTCATTATAAATCTTCCACTGGACTAAGTGAAGGTTTATGTACAATCAAGATGAATCCTTTTCTCTTTGTCTAGTGTGATAGTTCTCTCTCCTTTGACGTTTAATCCATACTGCTGTCAGAGACAATTGACATGTGATTTCTAGTGGGGTAGAGGAAATGCTTGTCTGAACACTGAACTGGGGATTCCCTTTGACATAAAACTGGTATGACCAGTTTTGTTTCCTCCCTGCTTTTGTAGTTGCCATCTCTCCTACTTTGACGTAAGCAATACAGGGAAATACACTGAATGTACTGAATTCTTTCAGTCCTAAGACAACGTACGATCCACAGAAATTAGTTATTTGTATGACAGTTAAAAACTTTGATTAATTTCACCTTGTTGCATTCCCACTTGGAGGGATGAAAGGCAACTTCAGCTTCACTGTGCAAGTCTGCAGCTGGAAGCCTGTCCATTATACTCCTAGGAAACGTTGTAATCTTCCTCACTTACCTGCTTCTGACACATTAATCTTTAATTACAACATTGAAATTATTTTGTCTATTTAATTCAGTAACTGAAAGGACCATATTTAGCAATCTATTCTGAGAGGAGGAGATTACTTTTGATGAAATACCAGGGGTCATTGTTAGAATTATGTTATGTCATGTGATTGGAAAACAGCTCCTAGACCATAACACTCATTTTATTTTAGCAGGGGCAACTTTCCTGTAGAATCGTAGTTACAGAATTGTCAAGCACGACCTTTTAACATAGTCCATCCCGTTGCTCTACAGAAAAGGTATTCCAGACTTGTATTTGTAGTTTCTACCTCTTTTGTCAAGTGTTACGGTTGTTGGGTTTTTTTATTTACAATGGTTGGTGTCTTCAGTCCTACACTTTTCCTTGCAGATACATGTACGTGTGTACATAGAACAAACAAATAAGTGAAGCCCCTCACTTTTATAACGTTTGATTTTCACTCCTCTGACTATTCCATTTGAACTTCAAGTTCTTATGTTCCTTACCCAATGCCATCAGGAAAGAAACCGGGTTTCTGTGGCATGACATACTTTTGGTAAACAAATACCTTCTGTGTTTTAAAGTTAGCATCATCTGATCTGCCATACTTGACGATTCAGCCCTTACCTTCAACTCATGCGTGTCAATTTCTATTTCTAAAATTGTTACTCATCTATCCCACTTTGCCTTCACAGTCTGAGGCAAAATACAAATTTTGAACCACCATTAGATAATATGTTTCTGCATTCTTATCCCTGACCCATTTGCAATTTGTTTTAATTTCCTTTACAAAATGTAACTGTGCAGCTTCTGATAGGTTTCAGGCTTTGTAGAAGCAAAGAATTCTATTGTGACTTATTTTATTGTACAAGCACTATTTCTGTGAAGGTATTTTGTTCCTTTTGACTTTCATATTGGACAGCGCTGTTTTTTGGGAATAGTGCCAAAAATTTTCATAGCAAGTACATGAGAGAAGTTATATTTACATCTGAAGATAAATAACTGAAAAGGCAGGCAAAGTTAGTGCAGTTAGGTGATTATCTGTTTACTCTGTTAATTGCCATTCTCCACAAGCCCAATCCTGAAAGCATTTACTGGTAAGCTTATTTATCAGATAGTCCACAGTAGTGTTTGCTGGACTGGCTACTGCTTAATGCAGTATCCTGGAGGGACTTCTTATAAACGTACCCAATGGATTTAACTGGATCACTTTCCCCTACTTGATTAGTATGGTAGGGGATTTATTATTTATTATGCTTACAAATACTTAGAGAGGGTGCCAGGAGGAGGGGACCAGTCTTTTTTCAGTGGTGCCCAGTGATAGGACAAGAGGTAATGGGCACAAACTTGAATATAGGAAGTTCCACCTGAACATTCTGTGATTCTGTTAACGTGAAGAGGAACTTGTTTCCTGTGAGGGTGGCAGAGCACTGGAAGAGGCTGCCCAGAGAGGTGGTGGAGTCTCCAACTCTGGAGATGTTCAAAACTCGCCTGGGCACCAACCTGTGCAACCTGCTGCAGGTGGACCTGCTCTGGCAGGGGGGTTGGACCAGATGATCTCCAGAGGTCCCTTCTAACCCCTAACATTCTCTGATTCTGTCATTTGCTCTGGTGCTGTATTTGAGATTTACTTTCTAGACAGTAAACACCATAGTTGTTTTGTTTTGTTTTGTTTTTAAAATAGTGATTTGTGAAAGAACTCTAGGAAAGCAGAGAAATATACATTAAAAAAATTAAGTTTTCTTTGACATGTTTAAAGGGGTTTTATGGTATACCAATGTTGCGGATGTTTCCCTGTTCAGTAAAAATCACTTCCTGCATATTAGCACTGTAAGGCTAGAAAAACCTCTATGGTTTCTGACGTATTTAGTAGAGAATGGTACGACGAAAGCTTCTAAAGGGTCTAAAAAGAAAACAGTTTGGTATTTCAGCATTTTTTTAAGCATCTAAGTTATAAAGCAGCCGCGATAGTTCAGGTGGAGTGAAAATCAAAGCTCACTAGGGGGCAGAAGAAGATAAGAAGTAACCGGTACTTCCATTTAAGTTACAAAAATCATTGAAAAGAAACTGGCCCCTTTACCTGCCTGTTGGTCTGGCCATGATCCTTGAGTAGCCTGAAGTCTGCTGGAGCTGAACCATCCAGAGAACAAAGAACTCTTACACTGCTTATGGAAGCTATAAAATCCTCTCAGAATGATTTCAAATTTAAGCTTTGTAAACAGATGGTGGTAGTGTTACATACAATAAAGAGGGAATAAAACTACTTGTTTGATCGTGAAACCGGAGGGCTGCTGATAGGAAGAGGTGCCAGACTTGTGGGCAGGAATTGGCTCAGGATATTCCATGATTTATAGTAACCTCGTAACCTATAGCAACCTTTCTCCAGGCATCTTGGAGGCTTTGCAAACACCAGCTAAGCCTCTCAACTCTCTGGGAGGTAAATAATGGTTACAGGGATTACTTACTTCACCACCACTGAAATGGAACTCTTTTGGGTGAATAATGGTTGCTCTATAGAAACGTTGTAACTGTATCATAATCTAAAAGAGAAAAATAAAATTTCCTCCAACTGACTGAAACAACTGAGAAAACTTTATTAGGGAAGATAGAGGGTTTGGAGTAGGGCATCAGAGTAAATTGCTTACTCCTGAATAAATATCACAATAGATCTTTCACACCTTTATTTTGACATAACATTTCAAAGTTTCAGAACTAAATCAAACACAGGCTTTTCATTTCAACAGTAATTTCATATGGAGAATGCCTCCTGTTGAATTCAGACTATCCTTTCTCTCCACACCATAATTCCTTTTAGGAGGCTGCTGTCTACCTACTGACTCACTTCAGTCCTGCTTAAATGGAATTTATCTGTTTCTGGGTAAAGGCGGCATGGCTGCAAGCCAGTGCAGGTACTGATGCCACCATTGACTACTGTGCATTACTGTGCTGATGTAGGTAAATTTATTCTGTTTTAAGAGCCCTATGTACATCTATACATTATATTCTGAAAAATGAACACTTTTGCTCTTCATAGTTAACTTACATGAGGCCATTACTTTCTGGCAATAACAACAGAGCCTTTTAATTTTGATGCAGTTCTCAGATTTGGGGTTCTTTTCTTTTTTTTTATTTTCTCCTATATTAATTGTGCTCAGAACTTCCTATTAACTTGGTATTTTCCCCTATAGCTTTTGACTTTTTGTTCTGGAAAGATAAAGTAATCTCACTGGACACAGCTATTCTGAGGAGTATAAACAACTGTTAGGGAAATTAAGGGGGGAGGAAGGGTCAAATAATTAAACAGTGTAGCTCTGTAATAAATAGTGGTCAGAGAAATCTAGAAAAGTGAGGGAATCAGTTTGACGAATATAAATTGCAATTCAGATTACTTTGAAGATCTGAAGATGTATAGCCTCTCATCACATGGTCCCACATTTTGAAATGTAGGACAGAATGTACCAATTAATCTAATTCTCCATGACCTTGAAAAAGTTTATTTTATTACTTTCTGCAAAATAATCATACTAATAAAAACAATGCTTTCCTTTTCATATGAATAATGGAAAAATTTATTACCCAGTATTTCTAGGCAGATTCACATTCATTTCTACTTATGCGTATAGTTCTCTTGAGATCTGTTTGCAGTCCAAAATAGTAAATTTAAAATTATTCCTGTCCATTTAAGCTTTATTTAATGCTGTGAGATGTTTCAGGAGTCCTAGTGAGAGATAATATGGAAGTATGGATTTTTTTTACTTGGAATTGTAAATAATAACAGACCTCACATGAAGAAGTCAAAAGGGGAATATTTCACAGTAGAATGAAAACAGCCTGAAATGTCTGTGAGGCTTCGAATGGTATAAACACTCAGAATCTGTTCCCAGCTTTGTACTACCTCCCCTTTCTTTTGTGCCTTCTAGCATCTTTTTCACTGCTGCTGCACTCTGGAGATAAATCTTAACTTAGCTCTAACCACAGTGATTCCCAAGTGTCTTTCCTCTAAGGAATCCACTATTCACAGTGTGCCGTAAGGATGAGATACTTAGACTGCTGTAAGGTTCATTGCCAGAATTGCACTTAACCAAGTCTTAATTTCATCAGTGATTCTATTGCATAGTCCACTAATACATTTACGTCCATTTTGTTGTAGTCCTGTATAGATTTATGAAAAGAAATGACTAGTGTTAACTGTTCAGGTCAGGCATTGCTCATCATGAACATGTACGATCTCTAGCAAAACGGTGGAGAATAATTTTAATACATCTCAACCTGAAAACATTTTTCAAATAACTTTGTTGATGTCCATGAAGTTAAATTGTCAGTTAAGACCTCCCTGCCCATTGAGACTCTGCAGACTTTTAGCATTAAGCATCTCCATGGTGGTGTGCTGTGAACATGTGCTGGCAAACAGACAAAATGTAAAGAGATCCTGTAAGGGATTCAGGTCAAAACTAGTTTCTAAAACTAGAGGTTAAAACTAGTTTCACCAAACTGAACATCAAAGAGAACCAGCCTGTAATGTAAAAGCTCATTTTATTTAATGAGTTAAAAAGAAAGATAAGTTTTATGTCCATCTGTCTTTCTGCTGATTATCTTTAGATACTGACATTGTCTAAGGGTTGTATTTTTCTCTTATTTCATGAGTACCGTTGTGGTATAGAAACATTTTAAAATGTTACTATATAAAAAAAACTTGCAAGCAGAAAACCAGGCTGCGCACAGCTGGTTTCAGCATGTCCTCCCTGTGCTCAAAACATTCTTCGATGTTCTGTGGCCCAATCTAGCAAAATACTGAAGGAAAGGATACGTTGAAATTCTTGAGTGATCCACCAACTTTCAGAGGGGTCTCTATATTTTAAAGCTTCAGCACATGATATATCCTTTGCTGGATTGGAGTCCTAATAGAGGTGTGAATTCAAAGGTGACGCGGTTCGAAATCAGATTTAATGCAAGTAAAGTAATCTAAGTTCTGCTATAATTTTCATCTTACTAAATAAAACATAAGGTACTTGTTCTGCGAACAGGCTTTAGTGCATAGGCTAGATGGACATGTTACAACCTGCTTGAGTAAGAGCTGGCGTGAAGGTCCGCTGACTGAGGCTATCCTGTTCTTGTCCAGAGAAGATAAGGTGTGTCAAGATGTTTTCTTGCAGATCCCACCTTCCTTTGCATATGAATTATGGTTTTGTTAGGTCACTCCCCACCTAATAGTGGCCTCATAATGGACAAAGCTGTGGCGTGTGTTGCAGGAACCCCACACCAAGGAATCAGACCTTGGTTTTCCCTCGCGAGCCCATGTATCTGTGAAGGTGCTTGTGGGAAGCAAATAGCAAACAGTTTTATATGCAGTGTAGGAACAGCATTAGAATTGAGGAATCCATTACTTCTTCATGGACATGAGGGAACAATCTTATCTGGATTTGAAATCCCCAAAAGTATGCCCCAGTCTCTCAGAATTTACTTTGTCTTTAGGTTAGAGTAAATTCCAAGTAAGGGTTGCAGGATGTTTTCTTCTTTTTTCTTGGTAGAGAATATGAGTGTACAATGTCAAAGTCCATCCTGGAGATAAGTGGCTTTTCAGTGATGCTTGCTATACAAAAATGTTTTCTAGCTATGAGAGAAGGTACTGTAGAAAATGAAGAGAGACCAGTGATCCCTTAAGTTCAGTCACCCTTCTGTGTTAGCCTCTACCAGATGCTTCCTGTGAAGCTGCAAGAATTCCTTGTGATACCAGGCTGTTCACAGAGGAAGTTTCTCCCTGACCCCAGGCATTTATCTGCCAGAAGCTGTTTGTTAACTCGTCTCCTTTGTTGCCACACCAATGTCTGTGGTGTAATTGGTGGCACAAACTCAGGGTAGGCACCAAAATGGCATCTTTCTTCTTGGGAAGGTTCTTTTCCTGTTGTTTAAAGTAAACTTAAATTTTTGAGGTGTGTGAGATAAAATGTTTCAGGTTCCCTTTCTCAAAAATACTAATTTTTCTTTCCTGCAAATCTCTCGCTGAAGATTCATCCTTTTAGGAAAGATGTTCTTTTTTATCTTAACTTACGGTTGTCCTCTATTATGTTGTGCCTCTGGAATTGTTTTATAGGTATTTAACCTTTCAACTAACAGTGAGGAAGGCATGTATGTTTTCTTAAAGTAGGTAGGTAAATGGTGTCACACTTCAATGTTTCTTCTTCAAGTAATTTTATTTTTTGAAACAAAAAGGATTGGTTGGGTTCTTGTGAAATGCTTTTCTGAAGACAAAAAAAATTAAATTTTCTGCATTATGCTCTTCAATCAATACCGAAATTTTGAGAAGAGTGGGTTGGATTAATTTTTTGTCCTACCTTTGTGCTTCAGTAATTACAGTGTAAAAATGACTTACAACATTTATAGCCAGCATTGATGAGCCCATTGCTGGAATACGCTGGTTGGTTCTGAAGGGTGTTCTTCAGAGAAGCTGTCTGAAAAATCGGAGTTTGGAATTGTGCCTTGTTTCAAAATCTGGAAAAATAGGACTTGCAATGAAAGATTTATGTTCTTTTATATTTATCCAAAAACCATCCTGACCATAGTCTGTAATCTTACAAAGTGGGAAGAAATGAATATGTGGGGTTGTTACTATTTCCTAGCTGGAATTTTGACTGTAAAGAGAACACAGTGCAGCGAGGAGAAAAAAGATGCTTTTGTTCTGCTGGTTCTTTGTCGTTTTAGGTACTTAGTAAGATGAGTGCATCCAAGTAGGTATCTTTGTTCCTTAACTTTCGCAGTTCTCGAAGGAAAGAGAAACCCATTAGGTGGCAGCAAAGGCTTTGCTGCAGCTTGTGCTCCTTCACCTACTGTGGTCAGCTGCTGTGGCGCTACAGTAACTCGCTCCTAGAATGGATTTAGAGGTGTTGGTGCCATATCACAGTACTCTTGCATTTAGTAACACTAAAATATAAATGGAGGATTAAGATTAATAGTCGAGGAAGAGAATTCATATTATCAGATCATAGATTTTTAAGACTGTTTGGGACCAGCGTTATCTCCTGGTTTGACTTCCTGCACAATACAGATCATTGCATTTCGTACAATTATTCTTGCGTGAATCTGGTATTTTGCCGTTGAACTAGAGAGTATCATTCAGAGTGAAATCCAGTCCTGATAGAAAGCTGTCTTGCTGAATGACTGTCTTTGGTGCATTCTCGTGGAACTGTGCTGACAGCTTGCACCTGAACAGAAGGTTGGACTCTGGACAGTCTCGGTTTGTGTCACAACTCTTGTGACTGCTCAGATGAAAGCTGCACAATTTCTATTTCTCAGGGAGAACACTCACATAGTGTCTGGATTCAAATGCATACATACATATGTATGTACATGTGCATATTTATACCTTTTTCTTATCTATTTTCCTAAGGAAGCGGGTAATTTTCTCCCCCAAAGGTCATTATGAGTTAGGGATGTTTGCAGTCACCTGGTGGGTTACCTCATGTACCCAGAGCCACTATAAATTTCCCTGTGTCCTAGACCTCATAAATTCTGCACAGTCTTCAAAATAGATCATAAGTGAGATTTAAATGCTGTGCAGACCTTTTTGCAGACCCTCTGCGCACTAGTGATGTTAACCTTGAGAGAATGAGTGAGCTTACAGCCGTAAGTTATAGGCTTGAAATTGCTGGGTGAGGTTCTTTGGCCTCTACTATGCATGAGATCAGAATAGATGATCCTAATGGTCTGTTCCAGCTTCAAAATACTATGAAGTACTGCAGAGGTCTTGTGTGGGCTCTTTAGCGCAAAGATAAATCAACCTCTTTGAACAAAAGCCAGCGAGGAATATTTTATCTGAATAATTTAGTGTATGAAAATATTCTCTGTAGTATATTAATCTGTCATTTTCTTATCGTCATATTTCTGCCACAGAAATCTGGCAATAAGAAAATACCGCTAACTCTCGTTTAAATGTAGAGGCACACAGTATATATAGAAAGTAGTGTGGGCTTTGAAGAACCCATTCTGAAGGCTTTAATTTTTATCAATTTGAGTAGATCAGTATTTAGCTTTCAGTGATCTAATTGTCTGCCTAAATAACTAGGGAGGGAGGAGGAACCCACAAAAGTAGAAAAAAATCTGTGGTCGGCAGCATTCAGAATGATTAAGAATATAAAGCAATTCTATTTCTTTTCTTGATTCTTTCCATTAGGCAAAGATTTATCTGGCTTAAAAGTAAGCATTGTGCTGACATGTTCTCAATGTTTGGTCAAAACATGAAAGAAACCCTTATGCAGATATGATCATTCTGAAACCTTCATCTTCCATCTTCATCCCCTACCAATAGACACAAGACCCTCAGCTCTTTTTTTTTTTTCTTTATTCCCTTCTTTTCCTTTTTCTTCTCTGTTGTTCTCTTCAAGAATTAAAAAACTTGTGACTGGTCTTTTACCTTTTTTTTTTAATACTCACATAAGTTTTTTGTCAGTGCATGTAGAATTAATTATGAGAAGTTTTTAATATGTTCAGCTAAAAATATTAAAAAAAGAAAACTTAAAAATGCATTCTGACTCAAATCCAGGTTTTATGACTTGTTTCCATTTACACCAGTGTTATATAGCACAGTGACGCTCTAGTGAAGAATGAAGATTATAATATGTACTGATTAAATTCCAAGGTTTTAAATGGGAGTGCCCTGCTTTATCAGTCAGAATCACATGTAAGACTTGTGTTTTCCTTATGATCGCCAACACTGAGACCTATGAAAAATTTCATTCTTGGGAGGACAGGCAGAGGTTGGTTGTCCAAACCGTAGATTTAGATTATTTTATGGAGAATAAGGAACTCATAACGGTATTATATGAAAGTGATAAAACAGCTGAGATGCTCCAAGTCTGATTTTGCTGAGGCCTTGAGGGTAGGAACAACTGTGCTTTCAAACTGGCATTGCCACCGTGTGGCCTTGGGCAAGTCATTAAAGTTCACTAGGCATCAGTTTCCCTTCTATAAAAAGAGGTGTCAGGAGTGTTTCAACAGGATGTATGAACATCTGAGTATCTCAAACTCCCGTGTAGATATTCACTTCTGTTGTTGCTTGTGTCTTCTGTGCTTGTGGAAGTTATGTTGCAAGAGCCTAGAAATAATTTGAGTTGTCTGTAGTGGCAGTAGGTGATTAGAAAAGGTAGGACATAGGTAGCCAGGAAAAATATGTGTGCAGGGGGAATAAAAGGCAGCAAAAAGCAACGGCCTAGCAAAGATGTCATCTTTACCTTTTGTGATTCAACAAATAGGAAGTATCACATCTCCAAGAACCATTATAGGTGATGTGAAATGGTTTGAACTACTAAAACATACACAGGACATTAAGTGAAGATTTGTTCTTAGATGAAATTTATGAGTGGATCCTTCAGCCTTGTCTATAGGAGGATAGTCTGACATTTATTAGTGGGTCAATAAGTGATACTATGCAAAGAGGGAAAATACTACACTGATTCAAAACGTGCTACTAAAACTGCTTGTGGAAACAACATTTACCAGTGAAACCCACAGTCCAGCAAAAAGTCAACTTGTCAAAGTGATAGAGAATCCATCCCATCTCTGAATAAACAGTTCAACTGTATTTGATGGAGAACCTTGTATTGTCTTTTTTCATTAGCTTTGTTTCAGTTTTCAGGCACTGGATCTACTGTTTCTGTCTGGTAATCAGAGCCCAGTATTTTCAGAAACTTCAGAATGAGAGTGGTAGATCATGAGCAAGTCACCTTTAGCATCTCCTAAACTTCGCAAGCTGAGCTGCTTTAGTCAGTCTTGATGTAAGTCACACTTTCCAGGCATTGAGTAATTTGTGTTGCTCTTTCTTTGAAATCCTGAAAGAGCTTACCGAAGGAAAATGCAATTAGCAGGATTTAGTCTCGTGTTTGCTGGTCTAGAAAGAGGCTTTGCCTGAATTACGTGCTATGTGCCGTATCTTTATAGGGCATGTACAGCACAGGGGGGCATCTGTAAAATTGTCAGCATAGAATCAGCCCCTTTTTAAGCAACAAAGAAATAATTCAAATAATCCCTGTACCCCTCCTTAGAGGTTGAACAAGGGCCTGGTGTTCCTTGTGAGCATCATACAGCGCAGCCTTCTGTGTAGGGTGTACCGTAATGGCCAGGTAACCTGCCATCACTCCCATTGCTGCCCCAGCCACCCTTTCTGCATTAGGGTAGTTCCCAAACTGTGCACGACGTTCCCAAACTGTGCACGACGTAGCACTCACTATTAATGACTGGTGAGCTTAGGTCTTTTTTGTTATAGTCGTTTCAGTTTGGAATTTTTTTGTGTGTTAATGGACCTTTATGTTAATAAAAGAAACTCAACAGCCATGAGTCTATTAGAGCTGCTATTATATAAAAGGGTGGGAGAAGGTAGAGCTGTGACCCTCAAAGATTGTGATGACCAGGAAGATATCACTTGCTGATAGAGAAAGAATCAAAAAGCAAGCTAGCAAGTGCTCAGAGGAGAAAGATCAGGAATGAGGGAACTGGTTGAGGAGGAAGGGAAGTAGAGAGAAACAAGTGGTAAAGAAATGTGTAATGAAGGAGAAGGAGAGGTAAGAAAAAAGAAAGCCACAGCAAAAGGATTAAGCAGAACAGTACGCTGATTGTGCTCTAGATGACGAAAGATATTTAAATGCCTTTCTAATGATGTTTCCCATGTAAGCAACTTCTGTAGTTTCCACAAAGGTGTTAGCTTTTCTAAATGGGAAGAGTAGTCTGGCATATAAATCGAAGGAGGACTGGTTCCCGTGACTGAAAATGAGGAGAGAGATGTGGTTTTTCTGATTAGTCTCACGCTAGAGTTGTTCGCGATACATGTGTGTGAACCTCCTTGCTTTCTTGACATTATCAACAAATGCTATAGAGTGCTCTGAAATATGCATGTGCTGTAGCACTCAATAGAAGGTGACAATCTCAAACTGCTCCATAAATTACATATAATGAACTTTCTTATTAAAAAAGACTTAACAAGGAGCCAGCTGGCTTAAGGAGAAGGTGGCAGATGAAAAGAACACAATTCAAAGAAGTGTTCACACATTAAGGAAGTATTTTAACAGGCTTTCCCCAGACTGTAAGTGGGAATGGAATTATACGTTGCATGTAAATGTCAAGTGACAATAATATCTTGTGAGTTAAATCAACCTTGCAAACTCTTTCCTCTTTTTCTTAAGCAGATGAATAAAGTTTAACTTGTGATTTCCTTACTAATCATCTTAGTAAGCAGTGGGTGAGTAGACTTTTTACTGTATGGGTAGATTAATGTGACATTTTCACAAGACTTTTTTTTTTAAAAGTTTATTACTTGTGGGCGTGGATCTAATTCACAGCTGTTTTTTCAGTGAATTAGGTATGCCATCACTCATTCAAATTCTGTATTTCTTCAGTATTTTTAGATTAATCTTTTTTCCATGCTTTGTTGGAGGTGTGCAGTCTGCCCTGATGTCTCACGGTAGTCTAAAGGTAACCAAGACTTCTCTTCCATTGAACATAGTTACTTTAGTGCACAGATTTGGCCCAGTCACTTTTATAGAAAACCAGCTTTTAAACTGAACAAAATTCAAAAGCATGTCAGTATAAAGGGGAGAATATTCTCTTAACGAGTACATTTCAGCTATACAAATCTCAAGCATAGTCCTATGGTTCTGGATTTAATTTATTTTAGTAACACAATGTCTGATAACTATGTGATACATTTTACCAGTTCTGTTTAAGTACTGAACAGAGGGAGCCTTCAACTTCTTCTGTCTAGTTGCAGAACATTTCCACACTTGGCTTCAATTTATATTCCTGTTTTTTTCAAAACTGCCTCTTTAAATGCCATGAGGCCCCCACAAAGCTGCTTCTTTCCTACTATGGACAAAGATAACAGGGTTATCTAAAAAGCATGCTGAGAGACCGTCATCCATGGTGTACTGTAAGTCATCAAACAAATTTCTGTTTTCTCTAAAAATCATAAATACTTGTGCATACGTGAGAGACCCAGGCAGTGTGGAATTACATTGCCCTTTTTTGCACAGAGATGGGCGTTTTCCATGTGATAACACAGTAGCAGCTCCTCATAGTAGGAGAAATTTTTGTATGAAGTTTGTGGGAAATGAAATTCCAGCAATGGAAAGATTTAGCTCTCTCACTTACCAGTATGCAAGCGAGAGAATGAATGCCACATACCAGCGATTCATGCCAAAAAGGGGAGATCTGCCAATTCACAGAAGAGGTTTTATGCAAAGGAGGCCTGCTAGAGGCAGAATGAGTTGCTGGTTTTCATTATGCTTGCAGTTTGTGTCCAGTCTTTGCCTTTGCCTTCTCTGTGTAGGAGGGTTAGGTTGTGGGTTGGTTTTTTTGTGTTGGGTTGGGTTTTTTTCTGTTGTGTTGAGGAATTATGGGTTCTGAAAGCCCTAGCTTTAGTATCATGGCATGGTTAGCACTTCAAGTACCGTACCAATATGTGATTCACGCTGAATTGGATGTTTTGTGTGGGGAACATCACTTGACCTTTGCTTACATGAGATGGTGGTTTTCTAGAATTCTTTAGTTTAACCTTGGTTGTGTCCTGTCTGTTAGCTCTTTTCCACAGAAACTAGAAAATACCCAAAGCATACGAAAGCATCTACGTTTTCAGTGAACAATTAACTTTGGGGCTGATATTCATGTTTATTTCTACTAACCTTCCCATTTCTGATAGTCTGACAGGTCAGCGTTTCTGATTTACAAACCCAAACCTTTCCGTTGTTAGCTATATATTGTGAATCTGGTGTATCTTTTGCTGACTCCTTTATGTATGTGGACCAGTTGTAAGCTCTGTTGTAAGACACATCACCTCTCTGTCCGCAGCGGTGTAGAACGTGGAGTTGCCTGCCAGCCAAATTTGTCTAAAAAGCTGACTATCAGAGCGGATTGGTTTTGCACCCTGAGCCTGGGGCTACCGATTAGTTCCTCTAGATTCTGAAGTCAGTAGTGCCAGGGGCTGTAGAAGCAGAAATACAGAAACTTAGAATGGGAGACTGTGTGGGTTCAGAGAAAACCCAAAAGTTATGTTTGGAAGTACCTAATCAAAATATTTGACATTTGAAAACCAGACATATTTTGGCATTTTTCCTCCCCCAGCTGTTTCGGTTTAGGTCAATAATGTTACCGTTTCAGTGCTGGAAGTGCCTTCAGTTGTGTCTGCGTGAAGCGGTCAGATATGGAAGCTTGGTTTGGATTCTGTGTTGGTTTTGTGCGGGAATTAACTATGACCACTGAACTGAGCCAAAATAAGTTGGTGCTGGATTGTCTTGAAGTGAAGGATTGCCTTGGTTTTACCTTCCTGTTTGATACACATTTTGCTGCTTTAACTTGGGCTAGAGTTCGTGCACAGTGCGGTCTGCTAATTTGGCATTAGAAAGACCAGTGCGCTCAGTTTCACTGGGACCAGTTTGTTGAGCGGCTGGTGCCTGAGCGCTGGTGCTGACACCTGGGAAGCATGGCGGGACTCTGCAGTGAGGGACGCAGAGCGAGACCACCTCTGCGAAACTGCGCTCTTGGGCGCTGTGCCAGGTGAAAAGGCACAGACTTGGGTGAAAAGGGTTTATTTTCCTATCTTTACTGATTTTTGTCTTTTACTGAAATGTCTTTCCAACCCATTTCCTGTTTCCCCCAAACGGAGGAAATTCTAAGTAACTACTTCATTTAGTTTAGTGAAGGTGCACGTTGATTGAGCTTCTCTGAGATGTTCAATAGGTTCATTAACACAATCGAAGTTTTATTTGTGAAAAACTTAATGGTATCGTTTACTGCTGGATAATAACAATCATGCCTTTTTTTAGAGACAGACTTGCACTTCACGCTAAAATATTTATTTTCCACCTGTTGATGCAATTTAAAATAAGAGAAGAATTGGCTATTGACAAGAGAAAGCATCAACACTTGAGTTGTAAACAAAAAAAGAGGTGGATTATCACTGTAGAATTCTGCAAGTAGAGATCTTGTGTAATACAGCAGAAATTATGCTCCATATAAAAAATAAATCTAGCAAGTTGGAAATTAACTTTTTGGTACAATAAAAAAAAAATCATAAAAAAAAATTTGCTTGTATTCCTTTCCAGTGGAAATCATAGATAAAGCAGCCTGTGAACCTTTTATGGAAGTTGCAAATGCCCATTAAAAGTCTCGAAATAAATTACTTCACTTGAAATAGCAGTTTTAGAAAGTGTTCTGAGGGATCAAAGAGTAGCAATTACACCACCTTGACAAATATGTCGCTGTTCCTTGGGAGGGAAGATATTTCAAGAACATTTTTGCCCAGGTTCTGCTGTTACCACATCAGGCTCTGAGAGGAGAAAGTGGGTAGGAGGAGGACAGCAGTAGACCCCTTGTTTTTAAATATACCCAGCCCTGCCATCTCTCCTTCTGAGGAAGGCAAGGTCAGCAGCAGCTCGGGGCTCTGAGCCATGCTCTATTGTGTGGTGTAGACATGCCCACGCCTCCACGGGCAAGATGCTTGTTAGTCATAGGAAAATCCTTTCCCATTAAAATTATTAGTGAATGTTGTTTTCGGCCTTAATTTCATTATATGTTGAAATCCATGGAGAAGTGAGGGATATATATCTATAAATATATCTCTAGGAAAATAGAGCAGGTTTTGTTATTTTATGACGGATTGGAGAGATTTCTGTGTGAAGATAACATATGCCTTGTACTTGGTTAGAAAATACAGGTGTGGTTCCTCTACCTTTTCCTTGGCAATCAAGTTGGCTTACGAAGTTATTTCCCCCCCAACTCCACCCTGCTGCAGTTTGCCACCCCCTCAATAGTACTGGTGCAACTGTTTGTATATCTGCACTTCAGCTTCAATTACTGGAATACCACGGGTTTGGGGTTTGTTTTGGTTTGTTTTGGTTTATTTTGGGTTTGGAGGACAGAGTGCTATTTTTAGCTTGGATTGTTTCATTAATCCAATGTATAGTATAACCGTATGAAAAGTCATATTCTCCTAGCTGAGGGGCAGCAGAGGAGCAACACAGAGGAACGGCAAGGATGAGTGCCTGGGGAAATGACCTATGAAACTCCCTTTGCTGCCAAATAAAAGGTTCATGAAGCTCAGCCTTGGTGTTTTCTGGCTGCTTGTCTGTCAACGTAACTTGTGTTTCTGTTCCTCTTGGGCCTGTGGATGTAGGTGGTGTTAGGGAATGCCGATTTACTCATTTCTTGAAGAGGGCCCAGTAGTTCTGGATGGATATCAGTGTAACGCCAGGAAACTGATACAGAATTATGATAGAGGAGAGCTGGAGTTTCTTCTCAGAACTGTTGCATCTTGTAAATGTTAATCCTCTTTTCAGTGCTTCTGCTTACTGGTTACACTGTCTTTGTTAACTTTAAATGGGTCTTTCTGCAAAATTAAGTAGGTGTTAATTGGTAAAATAAAGATTAACCTCACCGTGACCTTGGAATTTAGTAAAGGATAAAAGAGGTGTTGGTCAGGTGCCGGTCTCTTTTGTCTGAAGACAGGGAAGTAGCCTGGGAATTGGATGTGCCTTAATATTTAGTCAAGCAAGTGTCCATTTTTATTCGGGGAAGTATGTATGTACTACCTGTCTTCATGTCTCGGTGCTCTATGTGTGGCACCAAACACGGATGTTACCGTAGCAAAAAATACGTAGCTATGATATAAAGACTTTTTTCTCTTTCTGTTCCATAGCAAGCTCTGTTTACCGGTACGAGAGATTAGTTGATGTCTTCTTATTATTTGTGTGCATCAGCCTAAATTAAACCATCTCTATTTGTGTTGAATATTTTTCTTTGGATTTTGTACAGCAAAGCAAGTCAGCACATGTTGGAGTGTTTTGCTAAATCAAACTCTCCAGGAGAACCCTGTTTATTTCATTAGATATTACCACAATGTCAATAGGTGTTCGGGGGTATCGCCCTTCCCTACCTCGCAGTCTGTTTGGATACTGTGGCAGACATATCTGGTAAGATAGATCTTTGTTACTGCTCTCAACTCTAAACTGGGATGGTTACGACTTTTTAGCCTTCCTCTGGTAGACTTGAAGAAAAAAAAAGGGCTGTAAGGAAGTTGCTTTCAAAAGCACAGTTGGCCTAGTTCTGCTGGCAGTGGAGTTTAAGGGAGTTTCATGTTGAGCAAAAGTTTCACGATTACTTTATTATAGAACAATATAGTAAGTTATTTTCAAAAGTGGTTAGTAATACTGGGTGCCTCAGCTTCTCTGTGCCCACTTTGAGATGACTCTGTTTTCAGAATGTGTGCAACACCCACTCGCTGGAAATGCTGGCCCCTTGAGATGTTTCAGACTGGGCATTCAGCAATGGAGATATTTCAAAGTGGGCATTCAGACCCGGCATGGTCTGTTTCTGTTGAAATCCTGACTCTCTCTCTCTCCAATATAATGCACTTGGGTTTCGTTTCCATGGGACTGGCAGGAGCCTCCTGGGTCACTGAATTTTGTCTGTTCCCATTTCACACTGTCATAGCCTACAGGGAAATGGCTTGTAACGCAAGATTTTTATTTTTTTATTTTTTTGTCAGGAGTAGTCTGTAATATAACAGTCAGTCTTGGCTCATCTTACTTTTAAAAAAAAGTTAAGCAGGAAGACATGGGTAATTGAAGATTTTTTCCAGTTGCTTGCTGAATAGAAGAAATGTTTAAATCCAGACTGAAAAGCACTGCCCTTTCCAAAATAAACCTCAGATGACTTTATTCAGGTACAGCTAAATGCTTGACCTGAATCCAAGTATTGTAGTTTGATTTGCAATTTCTTAACAGAAGCTCAATAGAAAATACGATACAACTTTAGAAGTCATTCACAAGAGATAGTTCTGGTGCAACTGTGGGCACAGTCAACTAACAGTGTTCTCTGCTGATCTTTTCTTTACAAGTTCTGATAGTCCTGTCTCCCACACTCCTCTCACTTTTATTCCTTCTACTTTGATTTTTTCTTCAATAGAATATCAGAAACTCAGATTCAACTTCCTTCTTTGCTTGAGAGGACTTGGACTTAAAAGTCGGCTTAAACCATCTTGTGGAAGAATGGTATAGAGACGACGTTGCTGGGTATTGAGGAGTATCATAGAATCACAGAATCGTTGAGGTTGGAAGGGACCTTTGGAGATCACCTTGTCCAACCCCCCTGCTCAGGCAGGGCCGCCTAGAGTAGGTTTCTATTTCTCTCACTGATGTAATTTCACATCCAGCCCAAAATACTCTACAGCCCAGTTAAGGCCTTTCCTTCTGACTGTTGCACGGAGGTGAATTTTGCAAATACTGTCCTGAGTTCCCCTTTACCGCACCAGTTGCCATTCCCTGTATGGTTGTTGGCCCTCTAATCAGCAATAATTTTTCTTCTCTTACAAACGGTAGTGGTTAGTTCCCTATCCTGAGGATTCTGTGGAGATTTTTGGGCATTCAACTTTCAACCATTTCTCTGGTTTTAATGTGAGGACACCTGCATTTGGGAGATCAAATTGATTTTCTCCTGTATTTTGCTGTTGCTTTGTATTGCTTCTAATTTGTTTTAGTTTAGAATTTTCTGTACTAGCATTCTGGTCTTTTTGCAGCCTGACAGATAAAATATGTTAGAGGTCAGGGAGATGAGATTTTGAAAGAAATGTCCTTTGGTGAGAGTTTTCTGAGGATCTGTCCATGTGTCAGCAGGAGAAAAAGTGAAGATGCACCCTCAGTGCTGCAGAAGCCACCAATCTCCTGTTTATGTTCCTGTTGGTCTGTGTAGTCCTGGAGCACCATGGCAGGGTTCAAGTGTATCTAGAGAGAGGAGGGAAATAAGCCAGTGGTGTCCCACATAGGTCTGATCCGATCACTACTGAGCGTCTAGACAGTAGAGGGACATCTTGCTACTGTATTCTCCAAGTGTTTTGTGAATCTCTTTTTAAAGAGTGTGGGTTTGTTGATTGTTTTTATCCAGATGTATTGTCCAACTTGAATTACCAACGGTTTTGAGTAGGTGAAAATAGGGGGCACAAGGGGGTGTCTTAGCACTTTTGGTTTTGAAAATGAAGTACTCGCTAAAACCAGCGAAAATGCTTAACTGTATCCTGAATTGAGAATGTATGTTCTCCTCCAGAAGATGGAATTAAATCAAGGAGTCTGGGAGCTTGTGTTCTCTGCTGTCAGCAGTAACTTGAAACCTGCTGGCAAAATGTGTATTTTATCTGCTGCTGGTACACATGAAGACAACTGCCTACTACTGCTGTTGCTATTGGCTCAAGTGACAGATGTTTGTGTTATGCGTGTTTTAAAAGTCTGAAATCTGCTGACAAAATTTGTGGGTAATGGTATACCGTTCCTTTTCTGCCTTGAATGACGGGAGAGTCTGATAGAAAAACCAGCATGTAGCCTTGAAATTCAAAGCAACATAATGTGTAGTGCAAGAGGTAGAACAGACAATGTCCTCTTTCTTGAAATTGAAAATTTGACTTTTGTTAGCCAATGCTATAAAGATATCAAAGTACATATATATTTATGTTAATCCACATTGTTTGTGCTTAAGCATTCATTCTAAGTACTGTTACATTTGTCGGCTTAGAGCCTTCCTGTAATTTCACAGCATTCCAGACTATTCTGTGTTTGAGATAGTCAGCAGTGGAAGTGGATGCTTATTTAAATTGCTGTGCATCGGCTGCGGGACAGCTGTAATACCCTAAATAAGCAAATACTGATGTTGTAACTTTTGCACGGAAAAAGAGGTAGTTGTGAAAAATCTTTACAAATTTTGCTAACTTGTGGGGTGTATACAGGGAACTGAAGTAAATATGAACTCAGATGTTAGAAGGAAATGCAAGTTTTGGATAAATCGGTGGCATTTTAGATGAGTGTTAATATAGGAAGCATTAAACCAGCGCTGACTTGACTCTATACTGCAACTTCTGTTTTAACAGCGTGGGGTTCATGATACGTAACCCAGCCCTGACTGATTACAGTTTGAATCAGCAGTAAGGCATCTGAGCATGATCAGTTTGGGCTTTTGTTAGAAATGAGAAATTGAACTCTTGCTAGTTTCTTTACGTAATTTTGTTCTTTAATATTTAGGGGGACTTTTCAGAATGATATCCCTGTTTCTGTTATGAAAAGGAGATCATAAAGTCATGCGAGCTGAAATGCATAATTGTGAAGTGTGCATATTCAGCCAGCTAATTTTAACATGATGCATATGGGCCTTTGAAAATGAAAATTATGGCCTTGAACTGTGCTTTCTGTGAGCAAAAGATGTAATCTCTGGGTGGTGAGGGTAAGGACTTGTGGAGAAATGCTTACTAAACTCAACATATTTAGCCTAGATAACAAGGAGACTTAACTACAGTATGCAGCTTCGATGGTATTTTGTGGCAGTAGCTAAAAGCATATGCCGAGAGTTCGGAATGCATTCCTTAGATATGAATTAGAAACAAGATTAGGATAAATTTTGATTAGATAACAGGAAGGCACTGATCCAGCACTTGCAAAGCGTTTGATTTTGGCGTTGAGCTGGGTTGTTGGCCTGCAGAGTAAAAGGTTTGAGCGCTTTGGCGAGTTGGCTGGCTTTGTAGCTGGAGTCTGGCTGGAGGGTATTCCGCAGGTGATGGGAGAGAGGTAGTGCCTTGGATCCCTTTGCCATGAGTCTCTATTGCCTTCCTCACAACTCAAATAAAAGCAGCAGCGGGGCTTGCAGGGTGGATAATGGACAATGCCTTTTGAATCTTTCAAAGGCCTGATATAGTTACTAAATTTTGATTCTTCTTCATAGAATCATAGAATGGTTTAGGTTGGAAGGGACCTTGCAGATCATTGAGTTCCAGCCCCCCTGCCATGGGCAGGGACACCTCCCACTAGACCAGGTTGCCCAAGGCCACATCCAGCCTGGCCTTAAACACCTTCCAGGGATGGGGCCTCAACAGCCTCTCTGGGCAACCCGTTCCAGTGCCTCACCACCCTCACAGTAAAAAATTTCTTCCTAATGTTTAATCTAAACCTGCCCTCTTCCAGTGTAAAGCCATTCCCCCTCGTCCTATCACCACACGCCCTAGTAAAAAGTCCTTCCCCTGCTCTCCTGTAGGCCCCCTTTAGGTACTGGAAGGGATACTATTCTTGATATTATTAGTGCTGTTAAACTAACAGGTTGGTGGCATTTGGGAGAGTGGGTTGTGGGATGGTGGTAAGGAGAGAGAAGTCTTTCTTTTCTCATTTCTTGTTCCCTAGTAAGGTCAGGTCAGCTGGTGTGTTCTGATTAGTCTACAGTGGAGTCTCTTGTGAGGAAACATGGAAGGTGCTGGGATCCCTGCCTTGGTGAGCTATAAAACTTTATATCCCTGTAGAGCCACCCACAGCTTCTCATCATGTGCATCCAAGCTCTGCTCTGCATCTGCTCCTTGCCAGGGAGGGCCAGAGGTGCTCTCAGCTCATTGGGGGATGGCGGAGCGTAGTGGGAGCAGAGGAGCCGAGCACAGTGGATTGCTGCAGTGTCTAATGTGGGATGACGAGGTTTTTAAAGGCCAGTAGAATAGGCTGTGATGTAAGTTTCCTTTTAAATCTTGTTTAGAAGATGGGGAGATGAGTAGCTGGGAACATCACGGGAGATTTCCTCTTTACTCTCTGCACCTTGGACTACAGATTGCGCTGCAGAGGGACTCAAGTATCTGTCAAAGAGCACAAATAGAGGATGGACAACAACTGACCTGTATACATCCTTCAGATCTATCTTTCTGTCCATAATGTCTTCAAGGACAGGCTATGGTCATGCGTTGGTGACGCATTCAGTGATTTCCCGGTATATATAACATACTTTGTGTGCATGAAAGAACAGCAACAGGGAAACAGCAGTGAACGCCACTGAGACTTAAAACAGGCGGGTGGATGGGTGGAACCGTCAGGACATGAGGAATGTAGGGCAGGATGTAGTCACAGATGGTGTCCCCTTTGCCTGAGCTGGGTTCCACCTCTTTGTTTGAGCTTTATTTTAATGCGTTTCTCAAGTTGCAACATTATTATTCTTTATCCAAAGCTTTTTTAACTTTTAGGAAAGATGGCATTAATACAGCTCTCTTGGTGTTTAACAATGCACTTTTCTTCCCCTAAAAAAGAAAAAAAGAAAAAAGGAAAAGATTTAGGCCACTGTAGTTTCTTTATGTCGTGGATATGATTCATTTTGGCCATGGGAGGAGAATGACAGTTACTTGCTACACAAACCTTTCCTGTGATTCATGGAGTGCCATTTGTGTCAGCCTTGAAGGAGGCACTTCATGTGCTTCCGAGCAGGAAGGAAAAAGAGCGTGATCATAGTTACCAGATAGGATATGGAAATTGGGAGGGAGGGAAGGGAAAGGGAAAAAGGAAATGCTGATTATTCAGAAGAAAGTTACTGGAATGCCAAGATTCTGTCTGCAATATCCATTCATCTACTTAATGAAAAACTGATACATACCAAGCCTATATATAATTAAGGGAAACATCATGACTGTAATTGCCATGTTCACAAAATAGTATGGCTTATTATATAACTTTTTTGTGTAAATATATCTTCGCGCTTTCCCTTCTGTCTCCCAGATCTGTCACTGTTTCATATGGTATGAAGCTCCTATCCCTTGAGTGATGTGTTTCAGCAACAGTTTTGAGTTTTGCTCTCAAGTTAAGAGGGACGTATACAACGCTTTATGTTAGCTTTCCGCAGAGACAGATTTTTGTGCCATAAAATACTAATATAGTTAGCAACTTAGCAAGTGCATCAGCTTGCCAGATCGGAAGACATTTTCCTTTCTTCACAAAAAAGTAGTTTAAAAAGCTATACCACCATTTTCATCCTGAAAATAACAGCACTGGTTAGATTGGCTACTTAAACTGCTTGAGAAGAAGAATACTCCCTGAAATGACCACCCCTAACACTGCCTGGCAGGCTTTGGGGCTCTTTTGTGGCTTCCAGATGCTTCCAGCTGTTTTCTCTGTACCTGGAGTAAATGGGAGTAGGAGAAGTGGAAACTCATCTTTCCTCATTTCTTAATTTCCTAAATGGGCTAGTGACTTGTGGCTGGCTGTGGTCCCGCAGTTGGCAGCGTTTGGTGTGGCACACGTGCCAGTGTCAGGAGGTCCAGCCGTGGCTGTTCAGCCCTGCAGCATCTACGGAGAGCCCTCCCTCCGTAGGCAGGTAGAGATGCAAGGAGTGAAATTAGGAGGAGCACAGGAGAGAATAACAGCGGATGTGAATTACTAAGCACGTGTCCAGTATCCATCGATTTTCTCTGGCAATTAAAATTTTACTGTTCGATTCACCAGTGCTATTCAGTCTTCCATTATTTCCGTGCTATAAAATGCTGGCTCTGTTTTGATTTTGCAGTAGCTGTGTTTATTGGGGATAAAGGGTCTAATTATAGCTGTGAACTATCCCGTACTGAGAGGGCATTTAAGTTTCTCCTGACTGTTTCTGAGGCATTGTGATGAGTCATGAAATATAACTTTTGCAGAAAATATCCTGATTGCCTAATGACTAGGTGTTGGTAGCTGAAATTACACACACTCTCTCTTGTTCATGTGAAACCAGGGAAGTGTCTTTCTGAGTAAGCTGTTTGTTCAAGTTACCCAAGAAATGTCAAGGTTTACAGTTGCAAAATAGGAAAAAAAGTATATGTTTGAGGAGCTTGAAAACACCTGCTGTGCCTTACAGATGCTTCAGATATTCACAGCATTAATACTTGTCTTCATAGCTGTAAAGAAAAAATTGCTGCCTGAAAACAATACAACTGATTGTCCACGTACAAAACATTTTGTTTTGCAGATGATGAAGAGGATGTTAACAGTATGGAAACAGTCATGTTAGAATACGCTGCAATGGACAGAGAACTTAATCATTATATGAGAGCAATTGAAGAAACAGTAAATCAGGTAAACTGCCACTTCTATTAAAGTTGTGAAAATATAGCCTTATTTCAATATTCTAATAGATACAAATGTTACATTAAAGCAATATGTAGCTGGAAAAGCAGATCTTTGACAGGTATAAAATACTAAAGTTGCCAGAGCGCCTGTTAACTCTTCTCCCTAGCGGGCAGACAGTGAGATAGTTTCTAATTCCTCCCCACCAAACTTTTGCACCGGTTGGAAGATGGGCTGAACAGCGCTTTGGGAATGAGTGAGGGCTGTACAGTTAAGACACGGTAGTCTCAGGTGATTCCTGCTTCACGGAATTGCGGAAGGTGGAAGCTGCGTAATGAACCAGGCAGCTGATTTCAGGAACAAACCAGCGGTTGTGGCAGCGGGGAACTGATGAAGCCTGGTTTCCAGTGTCTTCCTGCCGCTGCGGCTTAATAAAGGGTGAGCTTGTTAATTGCTTGCTCAATTAACTCAGGCCTCGTTGGCTCCCTGACCACTGCTTTTTGGCGACCTGTTGCCTCCTGGCCTGTTCGGGGGTTTCTGGTTCACCAAAGAGCGTTGGGGCCATTCTGCCGAAAGGCACAGGCCGCACGGGATGCCGGAGCTCCTTTTCCTTGGCAAACCGGGCTGGCCGGAGGATGCCGGGGCTTGGAATCCCAACGGTTTGGGTCGGAGGGGACCGTCTAGTTCCAGCCCCCGGGGACACCTGCCGCCAGACCACGGCGTCGAGCCACCCCCTCCGCCCCGGTTGTGCGTGTCCCCTCTGCGCCGCCGGGGGAACGGCGGGGGCCGGGCGGGGCCGGGGCGCGGCGGCGGCGCTGCCGGTGGCCGCCAGGGGGCGCGGTGGGGCCGTCCCGTCCCCTCGCTCCTCCCCGCGCCGCCGCTCCCCGCTCCGCCGTCGGGTCCTATCTCCTCCCGGTTACCGTCCCGGCGGCCCCATGGCATTCCCTGTGCCTGGATCGCGGGCTCCGCCTGATCCAGCAGCGCGTCACCCCCGGTGCCAGTGCGCTGCCGCCGCCGCTGCTGCCGTCTCCTCCCGGGCCGTTCCCCGGCCGCTCTCCCGCGGCAGCTCCTTGGCCCGTATCAGGAATAGCGTGGCCAGCAGGAGCAGGGCAGGGATGGTGCCCCTGTACTCAGCGCTGGTGAGGCCGCAGCTTGAGCACTGTGTTCAGTTTTGGGCCCCTCACTACAAGCAAGACATTGAGGTGCTGGAGCGTGTCCAGAGAAGGGCAACGAAGCTGGTGGGGGGTCTGGAGAACAAGTCTTATGAGGGAGTTGGGATTGTTTAGCCTGGAGAAGACAAGGTTGAGGGGAGACCTTATCACTCTCTACAACTACCTGAAAGGAGGTTGTAGCGAGGTGGGGGTCAATCTCTTCTCCCAAGTAACAAGCAATAGGACAAGAGGAAATGGCCTCAAGTTGTGCCAGGGGAGGTTTAGGTTGGATATTAGGAAAGACTTCTTTACCGAAAGGGTTATCAAGCATTGGAACAGGCTGCCCAGGGAGGTGGTGGAATCGCCGTCCCTGGAGGTATTTAAAAGACGGGTAGACGTGGTGCTGAGGGACATGGTTTAGGGGTGGTTTTGGCATAGATTTATGGTTGGACTTGATGATCTTGAAGGTCTCTTCCAACCCAAGTGATTCTATGATTCTATGGTTTCCTCTTGCCCGTTCCTCACAGCCCGGCCCATCAGCAAGCGGGGCGCTGGGGCGCTGGGCTGCCTGGCAGAACCAGTGTCAGTGCAGCCTGCACTTGGTCGCTTCATTTTTGGGCCATGTGGTGCTTGGAGAACTCGCCTTTCTAAGTAACCCCTTTTAGTGCCTGCAAATAGACTTTGAGGTGTCAGTTTTGTATGGATTTCTCTAGAACACGTGAAAGCACATCCCTGACTTCCCTTTGAGATGTGAAAGATTTTGAAGCACAAAGGAAGTAGAGCTTTTCAGTTAAACTTGTCTTGCTATTATCTCGCTATGTGTTTTTGCTATTTTTAAACCAAAAAGAGGAGAGCAAAGCATTGCATTTTTCCACTAGTCTTACTCTGAGAAATGCCTACGTAGTTTTTATTTTGTAGAAATGTTTTCCTTAAGTAATTTTTAAAATCATCCTGAGTCAGGTTCTTAACTGAAAAATCTTCATCCAAATAATTAAATATTACTTGTTTAATAGGAGTTGCAAACTATGTCTACATCAGCATACGTTGGACAGCATTAAATACAGTCACTGTTCCCCATGCAGTCTTTAAATATACATTTCAACTCACGTGTCACCGTAATTGCAGACCTCCTAGTTTATATTTGTCAGAAGCTGTATGGTTCAGAATTTTTTCCTTTTGTTTGGAATATTCATGATTTTTAAAGCTTTCCTAGTAAGACATAACACGGTCCTCACATCATTAGAGGTTAATGATGTATATCCAGACTTGAGTGAAACATAGTAGGTTTATATTTTGATTGTAAGCTATTAACTAATTGATGTGCTATTGTTGTAACAGGAATTTCAAGTCATTTTCAACAATGTAACTTCGTTCCTTATTCCTATGTATCAGCAAAACACTTTCTTCATCTTTAGGAATACAAAGAGTAAGCCTGTGCTTTCACCAACAAAACACTCAAATCCTGTTTCCTTCAGGTGCATTCACTTGTGAACTTTTACGTTAAGCACCGGTTCAACTGCTTGACTGAAGATATTTTTGTGAGTTTAGGTAGGGTGATGATACATTCATGATTTTTAGGATTGGATTCAGAAGCATCTGTTGTGTGCAAATAAAAATAAAGGTCTGGAAGAGCCGATTTTCATTTTTTCCTCTTTCCCTAATGTAGCTCATTTGTGTTGTGTCAGAGACTCCTGCTTGCTTTGTTAGGACAAGCTCCTTCCCTGTTCTTTCATTCCTAAGGCTTTAAAACTGCAGCTCTCAGACATTTAACACATTTAAGAGTCTACGTCGATTATAAAGTCAGTAATGGCTAATCTATTAGCCTCGAGCCACACTTCTCCTACCTCTGTTTCCTACCTTGCTCTAGGGAATTTTCTGTACTTTCCACTACCAGCATCCTGAATAAGCCTTTCTGAGGAAGAGAAAGAAATGTAGATAAGCTTCTGCAGTAGAACAGAGGTACAGTCTGTTCCCTAAAAGCAACAGCCCGTGCTTTGTTTTGCTTCATGCCATGCCTCTGGAACTGCCCAGCGTATCTCCAGTTACCTGTCAGAGGCAGCTTAAAATCTCCTTCTGGGAAACAGATCCTGTAGCTGAATTTAGGACTGCACCTGGAGGTAGCTGTAGAAAGGCTTGGGTTTAAAATAGCCTCCACTGGCTTGCTCCCTGGTTCCATCTGAATTCCTTACCTGAGGGCTTTCTCTGGGGAGTTGCAGCAGGCCGTTCATTCTCACAAGCAGGCTGCTTTTCATATACGGTGTTAACAGTTTTTCTCTCAAGCTGCAAAACACGTTTTATCTGATTATTTCATGAGTTTGTATTTTGTCTTTTTTTCTGGTCTCTGTTTTCTTCATACAGCAGTGGATCTGAAAGTACGTTATATTCTGTGTTTCACCTTCTAACCACCTGCTTAGAGTGAAATGTCCAACTAGAAGTTAGCAAGATAAGGAGATAACGACAGTTAAAATTCCTGGTTTATTATTTTATTATGTGTACCTTTAAATGACATTGACAAAAAGATGATATTGTACAACAAAAGTATGTAATGTAAATAACTAGGAGCTTGCATGAGATACAGTCACATGTTTTTAAAAGCCAAGTTTTTTGTTGATTTAGGCTGCAGTAGGTGGAATGCAGAAGGTGAAACGTATCAGCATCCTCTTCTGTTTAAATCAGCAGCCTGTTGAGCAAGCAATGAGCTGTTGAATCACAGTGTTTCCAACAATAGGCTGTGGGAAAACCTTTGTCTGTGGAAACTCCCTGTGCCACTGGATTTTCTTGTACCTGTGTAATGACTGGACTCCTACTGCTGCTTCTGTGTTTCATTTTTAACAGGTATTTTTAAAATAAATTAGCCAATATTCGGGTCCTTTCCATGCAAAGTCTGGACAGCACTCTGATTTTTAACAACAACAAAAGACTGATGGAGCTGGAGTGTCTCTTGCGGACTTCCTTATAGTCTCGAGAGGGACCCAAGTGATTTGGATCCAGGCTGACTTCGCCAGCTGTAGTGTCCCCTGAGCTGGGAGAGCTCTCAAGTGGCCGGAGTGTCAGCATATTGTGCCTGCTCGCTCTCTCCCACTCCGCTCTCTAGATTAGCAGGGGTGTTGGCAGTGGACTCTGATCACTATCTCAGCTTTTCAAGCATTTGTCGCGTTTGGGACTGTAAAAGCTGGGGTAAATTTTCTGAGGAAGTCCCCAGACTTCTCTAAATAAAATGAATCACAATGTATTGTAGATCTATCTAGAGAACAAGGAAGAACTAGCTTTCTAATGTTGCATTTCCTGCACGGAAAGAGAACCTGGGCTATTTTGTTTCTTTTGCAGGTGAGAGCAAAGTGTTGAATGTGGTGAGGACATTTCTGGCAGACTGCTTAGCGCTTCCTCTTGCAAGTTATGGCTTTACCAAACATCAGTCTCTCTTGCTTGAATTGCATCTGCCTTTTGCTAAGCCTGAAATCAAACATGTTCTTTGTTGCGTTTTATCTGTAAAACTACATACAGCTGATGTGTGTGTCTTGGATAGGGTTTGAAGTCTGGATGCACTGGTTGTTCATGCCTGTGTGACTTCATGCCTTGTCAAGTGTTCAGTCTTCCTTTGGCAAAGATGAGCAGTGCACCGTGGTCCTTACACGAGAGCGGTTTTGACTGTACAGAATATACAGGAACTACTCTTAGATTTGTTTTGAATTTTTGATAATAGTTCCCTTTAAACTAGTAAGCTCGTTGGACACGAGATAGGAGGGGGTGTTTGTTCACTTTGTTGGTAATTTACAGCAGATTGCTTAGTATTGGAGTCTGTTACCTTCACGGCCAAGTGTGCAAGTTTTGATCCTGCAGTGGAGTAACTCTCTCCAGTGATGTAGGTCATATTCATTCCACGTGTGCAGCTTGTGAGTGATCTAACCAGCAGCTGCCGAAAAGGAAAGGACCCGATTTAAAACTGCTGGACAGGAAGGTCCGTGGGCTATGTTTGACTTGCAGACTGTTTAGAATAATTCCAGTTTCTTCACTTAAAACTCACGATATAATGCTCTAGTGACATGGAAAGTCTTCCTTGATCTCAGAAAAAGGGAAAGGACTTAAAGATAACATATTTGTTCCCTGGCTCTGCCAGCACAGCTGTGTTGGCCATAAGTCCTATTGGAGAAAGTTCTGCTGGTATATTCAAGTCATCTCTTTCAAAAAAGCAAACTAAACCAACAAAACACTTTGTGTGGTGGTAGCTCCACTTGCAGTGTGGGTTTTGAAGGAACAGCAAGGTAAACCAGGGGACGTGGTTCCAGCCAGTTCCCATCCTCCTTGGTGGCACAGCTATGGCAGCAGAACTGATGTCATGACCAAGTCCAGTCTGCGTGGCAGGCACTGACAGTGTCATCAATGACCTCTGCTGCATGTTACAGACAGGGCTGCGTTTCAAAAGCAGATTGTCAGTTAGTTTTCTGTAGGGCTAAGTAACAGGAAGACTATGAATCCCATGGGATTCATGTGCTTTAATTGATTCCGGACTGTCTGCCAGTGGCTGGCACTGTGAACTCTTTCACGGTCAGTGAAATAGTTTCTGACATGGAACTTCCTAGTTTCATGGAACAAACAGCCTTGTTTGGTGCTGATGCTTTCTTAATGAGCACTTTGCTCTTCCTTTTCTTCTCGCTGCTCTGTTATGACAGCATGTTTTAGGGCAAAATCCACTGATAATATCCGTATCTGGAACTGTGACCTGTACTGTTCCAGCTGAGTTCAGAGGATTTTCTCTGAAATGTGCAGTGCAGCAGTGTTTCTTGATTCCGAGATCTTGTATGCTAGCCGTGAAAATTTTGAGACCTTCTTTTTCATCGAAGTCCTCTGCTACACAGAAACAGCTCAGGATGGTGTTTGTGAAGTCTGCTACCACAAAAATGGGTTTAGTGAGATGGCTATATCTTTTATTGGGCTGGTAGGAAAAAGAAAAGAGCTCTTGTAGTCTTTCACTGCATTTATTCTGACTCTGTATTTATAGAAGCTAGCCAATCTGTCTTGAAGTTCACTTACAGTGTACTGAACTGCACCATCAGTGGCAACAAGTTAATCCCCTGGTGAAAGACACTGTACCCGTGCAGTGTCTTCTCACCAACAAACATTAAATAGATCTCTGGAGAGCTTGCTTCATCTTTCAAGATTTTGTTGACAGTGGATTTCTCCTTGCCCATTATTTTAGTACCTTGAATGCTACCTGGAATTGCTCTTTACTACTTCTTTACTTGCTAGCTACTAATGAAACCTTCAGACTGATATTTCATGTTACAGAATAAGCAAAACATGGACATTGGATCAAATCCTTATAATAACTCAGGCAGAATAGTAGAGGAAAATAATACGAGACTCTAGAGTTATGCCTCTGCATATCTATAATGCCATAGGGCTTAATAAAACTTTTACAGGCAAACTTAATTCTGGAATTTACTAGCTACAGAGGTCTTCAACATTTGAAAGTTTCTTCAGTGCAATTTGTTTGATATAATTTATAATCAATAGTGTAATGCTTGCTCTGTCCTATGGCCGTTTCCAAACAGTAATTCAAACAATATTGCACTGTTGCAGGCGTGTACTCCATTTCCTGCAGAAACTGGGACAAGGATGCATTTCAACACATTTCTAATATTTACTTTCTAATATTTACTTTACTTTTTTCTGTCTGTGTCTGTATGTGGTGAGCTAAGCATTTGATGGAAGCCGCTTTTTTATTTTCCCAGGATTAGTTAGCTATGTGTATTGTTCACTACAATAATATGTTAGAATCCACATTTGATAAGCTGCAATAAAAAATATTTTTTTAGTGAGGAGTATATAAAGAAGTAGGACTAGCGTTTGATTTTATGTGGGTTATATAGCACATCCTGTGTGTCTGAGTGTCTCATAGCAAGCGTAAAGACAGGTCCTGCTTTTTGGAGACTGAACCCTGGAAACCCTTGCATACGAACATAGGTTTATTTGAACATAGATTCACTGCAGTTACTTAAATTTGTCAAGCTAAACATTTTCCTAAATGTTTGCAGTGTCAATTCTGCAGTTGCTGAAGCGGCCCTTGGCTTGTGTGGGTAGGGCTGGGGCAGCAGGGGCCACAGCTGGTTAGCAGAGCGAGGATTTGGGTGAAAAGAAATGTTTTGGACCTGGGACCATCACATGGAACTGGGAGCTCCGTACACAGGGTGGCAGCAGGGATAGTATTTAGAACAAATGTGTCAAAGAAATCCTCAGAACCCCGTTGTCATTTGAAAATCGTGTTTGTTATTTTGGGCAGCGGTGGTGCCCAGTAGGTAGCAAACTAGCCTGGCATTAAGGAGGACTGGATACTATTTTCAGGTCTACTAGCAGCCTGTGTGGTTGACCTTGACAAATTGCTTTGCGCTCTGCCTTGGGCTATGGTCCCATGTTCATTAATACCACTTTTGTGCAGCACCAAATCACCCGGTAACACATTCTCATCAAATAAGCCAGATCACATGATAGCATGTTTATACTGGCTGTATGCCGGTTGCAGAAGGACAGACGCTACCTGATGGAGCATAACTCTGTGCAAAATTAGAATTGGCAGAGTGGGTTGCACTTAATCAGTGCGTCATGCAGCTGTGGTGGTTTTGATCTTGTACTAGACATACTGAAACTGAATTTACTATCTAGTTCAACCACGATCTCGGTCATGTGGACGGCGTCCCGTATCTCTGTTTGTAAAGAGCTTTTTTTTTTTTCCCACCTGAAGATTTCAGAGCAATTTGAATTCAGCTTTTTCATGATTTTATTTTAATACTCAGGATTGTAATTGGCAGTCTGAACTGTGTCTGGAATTCCACAAGGTCACAACAGAGAGCAACTGAAAGTCTCCGTGGTTCGGATCCCTGCTTTTCTAGGCAATGTCTGCATTTCAGAGTCAACATGAGTTAACTCCCTCTGTCTTAGCTTAGCCTAGAGGAAGAAGATAAAATTATGAAATGTAATGAAATTGGTAGGTGTTGAGGTAGATAGCCAGTGCAAATTAAAAGGCCGTGTTCATCTCAAATCATGGATTTTATTTTTTTCTTTTTGTTGATGAAACTTATTACTGGAAGCACTGGAGTTGTACTTTCAGTTGATCAGTAGTGAAAATAGTCTTTCAAATTAACCACCTCATCTAGAAAGCTCCTGCTGACAGTCCAGGGATTTAAATGCTGGGGCCGGGGTGGGTGGGGGGGAGTGCTAAAGGCTGGGTGATTCTCAGCAGCAGGGGTTTTTGACTTGAAATTAATTTCTCCTGTTAATTGAACACACCCAAGTTGATCAGTGTCTTTGGGTTAACAGTTCTGGAATGCCTTCCATAAAATGTCTCTTTCCAAGTGTTCAGTGTTGTTTTAATTACTGTAATCGTTTCCAGAGATTATATGTGTATGTTGAGTATTTTAATATGCTTCCCTAAAAAGTTTAAAAGTTAGAAAGTTACTCATTTAAAAACATTTACTTTTTCTCCAAGTATGTTTTTAACTGACCTTATCAATAAAAATATTCAATTACACAGATTTTCCCTCTGCAAAATTCTTAGCAGCTTTATAACAAATCATGGATCAAATGTTGCTTACAGCATTAACTAGTTCCCACTTTTTTGTGGCTGCTACTACCACAAATTTGTTTGTATTAAAGAGTTTCAATTAAGGAGTTAGTAGAAGCTGCTAATCTCATTCCTAGCTTCCTCATAAATTATATTTTGGGGACTTTTTCTTGGTGAGCTTTCCAATCCTGGACATAAGCAGGAGTGTGCATGCGACATGTTACATGTACTTCAGAATGTACACAATTCTTGCGACTTCACAGTATGGATTGTTCTGGATGTTTTAACTTGTACAGAACTGTGTATTTAGGGCCTTTGTTAAAATGGAAAGAACTGAAGGTTTGTGGAGCATTTCTTTGTTTTATTTTTTGTTGTTGGGAGCTTAAGAGCAGCTTTTTGATGTTTATTTCATTAAATTAGGTAATGGGTTTCTCATGATTTTGAAGACATGCACTCAACCTGTTCTGCAAATGTCGAATTGTCTTTCTCACCTTTCATATTGCTCCTGTTGGGACATCGTGCTTTGATTTAAAAGCAGCAGCATGACTTATTTGTGTTTATGATTTGCTGCAGTATGTAACTATGCTTATTTTAATACCTACTAAAATAAAACAAAAATCTGCTTAACAGTACATCTCCATTTTATTATCTTTCCAACTTGAGGTAGAGGTTTCAAAAAAAAAGACCTAAATCCTGCCAGAAATCAATGCCAGATGTCACGGTATCTCCCAAACGTGGCCCCATTGTTGATAACCTACTGTGAGTTACAAACACTGTGCTTGATAATAAGGGTTGGCAAGTTGGACTAATTTCTGGGCTCTCATCTTATTTAACTGAGCTAAGCGCCTAGTCTGAGTAAGCCGATTTAACCGGCTGAAGTATTTCTTTTATCCTTAGACTTGCATGTTATTTTGACAATGAATAAAAAATATTTTAAAAGACTTAAGGATATAAGTCAGATACACTCAAAACTTCCTTGTAAAGTGTGAAGTTCCCACGTTAACATGTACTCACGCATGCTACGCCTGGTAAATTCCACAAAAACAGAGACATGAAAAGCTCAGTGACATTGCTACTGTTAACTCTTCTGCCTCTTTTCAAATGTTTGTGCCTTACTGCATTGCCATGGCTTCTGTGGGATCAATCCACAGTGGTTTTCTTTCAAATAGATACTCATCCTCTCTTCAAAGCTGTTATGATGCTATTTTTTCCCCAGCAGTTTGTTGCGTGGGGAGAGGATCGGAGAGTAAGGGCTTGGATGCGATGGGGAGTTTACAAGGGTTGCTGAGAAGATGGCAACTCCAGTAGGGAAAACTTACGGGGTGTGGTTTTGTGGTGGTGTGCTGATAATAATTGTTGTAATGATGAAGTGCGAGCTGTAGATGAAACGTTTCTCCACGGATATTTTTAAGCTCAGTTGGAGGTGATCAAGGGATACAGGCAAAGACTGGGCTGCACTAGAGGCGGTTTGTTCCAGTTCAGTAAAACTGTATTGAAACAAGGCATTTCTGGACCTCGCTATGAACAATCCCACTGTACACCCTGACTCCCTGCAAAACAGCCCCACCTTCCCCCACAGCCGCCCGCTAAATTACACTGACTACTGGAGCCACAGCCCTCGTCACCACCTCTTCTCTCTGAGTCACGTTGGTTATGTTCAGTTGGGTGGGTAGCTCCTTGTCCTCTCCCCTTGCTTCCCCTCTCATTTAGAATCCCTTTCTTGTCTTCTTTTGACCAAAATTAGAGTTGGCTCATGTTGGTTGGTGGCATGAACTTGGAGAAGACTTACAGAAGCACTGGCTTTTCTCCCGTCCACAGCAGTGCGTTTTATCTCTTGGCAGACAAAATCCCACAGAGCCTGTGGCGATCCTGTGGAACAGTGTCTTAGGAGAATCTGGCCCATCGGTTGGATTTGCACAGAGCTGCCCCGTCAACTATAATGATGTGTGTCTCTGCTAACCCTCTATGAGCTAATTGGGCCTGGCTATAGCTAGTCATCCTCCTTAATCTACCAGTTAGGTTGCCTATGCCTGGCCTCCTTCATCAGTCAGGCTTATAAACATGTATACAGACAAATCCCATCAGCCAAGTTTATACACACGGCGTGGGTAACTATAGTTGTAACGTGTATTACAGCTCAAAGTGAGTTTATGCCTAGCCATTTCAAAACTCCACGAAACTCAAACCCAGGCTCCTTATGTTAGACCCTCTTTATACTAGTTCTTTCCAGTACTTGTCTGTTAAATTTTTAATAGAAGGACAGTGATTTATGGTAGGAGAAAATCCATGTAAAGCAAAAAGCACCTATAGAGGATGGCAGGTGTGGCTTTACTTCTGTTCAAGGAGAAACTGCCAGTTAGTTCAGATAAGAGGCGACTGTAATAGTGTGTACAGTCATGGATGGAACAGAAGGGCTTGTTCGCAATATGTCACATGAAAACAAAGAGCCATTTAATAAAATTATCCGGCAGCAGGCTTTAAACCAACAAAAGGAAGTAACTTTTTACACAGCGAATAATTAAATTGTGGAATTAATTGCTACAGGATGTTATGGGGACCAGAAGCATTAATGGGTTCAAAAAGCTGCTAGACAACAGAAGAATTACTCGTTGACAGCTATTAGATATAAAGATTCAAATACAGTCACTGTCTTGGGAAGTCCCTAAACTGTAAGTTGCTAGAAGTAGGGAAAGTGTATGGTGGGAAACAGGGGAAGATCTTTCTATTTGGTGCTCTTGTTATAGTCCTGCTCCAGCTTTTTGCTTCTGCCACTGTCAAAGAAAGAGAATACTCTGGATGGATCTTTGGTCTGATGCAGTCCTCACATCTTTATGCAGCAGAAAACAAACTGCATAGAAAATAGAGAGTCCACAAGCAATACTGCATCCTGAAATTTATGTTGACTGACTTATGTAGCTTTAGACAAATAACATTTACACTCTGTTTCAAACCTATTTTGGAACATAGTTCTATCTAAAAACTACCTTTTGCCTCCATAATATTAATATTTGGAGAGCCTTCAGTGTATCTAATAATTTATCTCTGTGTTCTTACTTTTATTTTTGATGATTTACAAAGTAAGTAAATGAACAGCTCCTGCTCTGGGCATTGTTACATAATTGAAAAATTCTTAATCTCAAAGCTCACTTCAAATCTGTATCATATAAAACCACACAAACCATTTAATAATTAGGTACCAGCAGATAAAATCCTGCTTGAAGTTAACAGAGCTACACCCACTTGGACCAAAGAAAGGAGGAATCTTCAGTTAGATCCTTGTCTTGCAGCCAGTTTTCTCCCTTAATACCCAAGAAAAACTTACCGACTTGTTCTAAATAACAAATCTTGCTTGTAATGTTGATTTGAGGAGGTGAACTACAGCTCTGGGTGAGTATCTCTTGGGACCCCTTCTTAGAAATTTGATGAAATTCCAACTTAAGTACCTGCTCTGATCTCAACCACACCAAATGGGATGAAATGTTTTCCTGAATGGTTAGGTAACATACAGTGTAGTTTTTTTACTTATTTTAATAGATCAGAATCTGAAAGTTTTAAGATCAGTCCTTGAGATTGCTGGATCAGTGAACATAAAAATGGCTTTTATATCCCCATCAACAGTGTTATACACTAGAAAGATGGTCCAATTGGCATTATACATATGGTCAACTAAGTTGTGACTGTGGGCTGCTTACTACAGGAGATATTGAATAAGAGACAACAAAGCATGTCTTTCTTTTTTAAAAAAAAGCACTGAGTTGATAGCACTGTCAGAAAAAAATCTTGATTTTGCATGTGCTTTTATTTACTTGGGGAAAGCTTGGCTCCACCAATTTTCTAATTCTTCTTCAAGTAGTTTTTGCCTGTCTTAGCCACTTGTTTATCAGACTAAAAAGCCCTACTGCTTCAAGTTCCATCGGTCATGAGCCCATGGCCCCTCCCCAGACTCCAAGTTTCTCCATGTACCTCTTGAACTGGGGAGTCTGATATGGATGCAGCAGTTCAGCTATTGCCTAATCAATGTTTCCTATAGGGGGGAGAGTTACTTCCTTTTTCTTGCTGGCCCACACTGCTCCTAATGTGGCCAGTATCCGATTTGCCTTATTAGCAGTGAGAATGTTTCCTCACATTTCACTTGGCATCTGCCATAACCTCCCTGTCCTTTACAGCAGAGCTGCTACAAAACCAGTCAGTCCTGGCATGCGCTGATGCATGGGGTTACTCTGTCCCTAGGAAAACTGCAGAAGTTTTCTTGTTGAATTTGACATTTCTGTTGACCCAGTCCTGAATTTTCTCAAGGTCCTTGTTGATTAAAACTCTACTGTTTGATGTGTCAAACGCCACTAGGTTAGTATTGTCTCGAAGACGGCTGAGGGTTCATTGTGTTTTATCATCTGGGTCGTTGGTGAGGATATCGAATGGTGAGAACGTGTTTTCAACCCTACTGTCCACCACTCTAATACTCTGCTTGGTACTGGCTACCAATTGGATATCAAACAAATGTTTACTGCGTTGCCCTCTGAGCCCAGCTGCCCTGGTAATTTTCAATCTACCTACCAGACCATTTGATTACATCCACCACTCTCCCCACATCTGCATTTCAGGTTGTTTCATCACGTAACGCAATCAGTTTGATCAAGCAGGAACTGCCCTTTGTAAGTCCATGTTGATTGTTGCTGATTACCCTTTTGTTCCCTGCACATTTGGAGGTGGATTCTGAAAGGATGTGGTGTGTAATCTTTCCAGGAGCTGAGGTGAGGCTAATCGGCCTCTAGTTGCCCGAGTTCTTTTTCTCTTCCCTTTTTGAAAGGCAGGCATAGTGCTAGCCTTTTCTGAGTTTTCAGGCATCTGCCCAATTATCATGCTTTTTTTTGGAGATGACAGGCAGAACTCTTGGCGTCACATCAGCCAACCCTTGCAGCGCTTTCAGATTAATTTTATCTGTCCTCATAGATCTGAATGCATCCAGCTGTTCTAACTCATTCCTAAGTTCTTGTCCCTAATCTGTTCCTTCCCCAACCATCCTGATACACCTGGAAGTCTTGGTGTAATCTTTGCCTGTGAAGATTGAGGTGAAAATGTATTGAGTAATTCAGCCTTTTCCATCTGAACAACCACTAGGTTGTCTCCCTATTCAGCAACATCCCCACACTTCCTCTGAACTTACACGATTCCCTCTTGTTGCTCTTTTTATGCCTTGCTTGTTTTAATTTTAAATGTGCTTTGGTTTTCCCAATTTTGTTCCTAAGTGCCAAAGTAGTGCTTTTTTACTCCTTTTTTTTGTTACCTGTTCTTGTTTCCTGTATGCTGTCTTTTTGCATTACAGTTCATTAAGCAGCTTCTTGCTTGGTCAAGTGGGTCTTCTTGGAAGAAGGGGGAAATTCTTACTGAATTTCCAGTCTTTCCGTACAACAGGATTATTTATTCCTGAGCTCTCAGTAAGTTTTCTGTAAGCATTTCCCAGCTATCCTAGGCACCTTTTGCATGAACTTCTGGGAGATTCTGCTGAGCCATTTCCTGAATAACCCAAAGTCCACTTGGATAAAATCTTGAGTCCTACTTCTTCTGCTTACCTTCCCAGTCTTCTTCTGGATGCTGAATGCAATCAGCTTGTGGTCACTGCTCCCAAGCTACTATCTGTGACCACATTTGCCGCTTGTTCTTCCCTGTTTGTGCACAGAGGTCACATAGAGTATTACCTTTGGTTGGTTCCTAGCATTTGCATTAAAAAGTTATCACCAATGCAGTCTAGAAATATCCAGGATTGCTTGCATAATGCCACGGTGCCCACACGGTTGAAATCCCTAATAAAGACCAAGGCCGGTAACTGGGTTGCTTTTGGTAGTTGTTTGTAGACAGTCTTATCCACTTTGTCCCCAGGGCAGGTGGTGTGTAACAGGCCCCCGCTGCTGTGGCCAACGTTGCTTTTGCCTTTGATTTTGACCAGAACATTCCAGTCAGATGTCTTGGTTTCGCACCGGTCCTCTGCGTAGAAATGGAGGTGCTTTGTAAGAAATTGCAGCTGGCCTTTTCTTCATTGCTTGTTCTCCTTGAACAGCCTCCATGACACTGTTCCAGTCATGGATGCCATCCCATTTAAACTTTGCCATCCTGATCACATCCCAACTGTCTGTGCACAGACTTCCCATTCTTGTTTGTTGGCCGAGCTCTGTGCATTCGTATCCAGAGCCATGAGGTAAGGCTCATGCCCTCCCTCCGAGGAGAAATGTGTAACTTTCCCATGTGGCCTTTTCTCACACATACTTTGTCCTCCCTTCCCTTCCCTTCCCTTCCCTCTGGGCTTAAGTACCCATTCCTCAGTGAATTTAGTTTAAAGCCATCCTCACTAGATTAGTAAGTCTCTTCACAGACACGTTTTTCTCTTTGTCAGGTGGCTTCCATATCTCCATAGCAGTCCTTCTTCATAGAATGAGGCATTCTAATCAAAGAAACCAAAGTCTTGCTGGTGACAGCAGCTGTTCAACCAGCCATCAGGTTGCTAGTTACATCTGCTAACCAGGGCTCTCCATTGACTGGCAGGATTGGAGAGAGCACCACTGGGATTTCTGCTTTCCCATGTTTGCCCTGAGCTCGCTGTTCCATTTGAGCTGCTGAAGGTTTCCCTTGGCTGGGTTACTCCTCTCACGAGGGTTAACAGCAAGAGGTAGAATTTGGAAGGCTGTGTGAGTGTTGGCAATTTCTTTGCAACGTCAATGATCTAGATTTTGGGCAAGCAAGAGACCCAGCTAGATAATAGGGGCGGATTCTTCTGTTTCACATAGGGGAGCATCATCAACCACTAACACCGATGCTTTCTTTAGTACTGGTACTAATGCAAAGACTCGAGATCCCCACTCAGAATTTTCTCCCAAAGCAGCCCCTACTGTTCCTGAAACTCTTAGCTCGGCACAAGTGGAGGAGCAAACAGAGCTTTATTCCTGTTACCTGAAGTCACAGGCTTCCAGCTTCCACCCTCTACAAGTCTGTTCCTCTTCCTGGTCCTTCAGTTGTACCTTTCTTCTTACCCCAACGGGGCTGAATCTTGTGTCTTGGAGAGGTTTCTTCAAGGATGCTGCTGGTCTCCTGTGCAGCACCCCTGATGCAGTGAGGCCCGCTGGCCTCTCTTGGCAGCTCCGCGCTGGTCACAGCAGTGACTGGATGAGGACACACTTCCCCAGCTCCCTGCCCCGGCAAGGAGCACTGGGTGTCTGAGCAGTCCAAGCCCAGGGTGGCAGAACGTACCCTCAGCACTTCCATGGAGGCTGAGGATGCCAAAGGACCAGAAAGGCTGTACCGGTGGCCCGTCCTGTGTTACCACCTTTTGGGAGCAGCTTCTGTTGGTGGCATCTCTGGGCTTTCTTTACATTCCCTGCAACCCAACTGCCGTATTAACTGCTTTTCTTCTGGTTCCATCTCCTGATGGCGGGGCTTCTTGTTGCTGGTGTTCCCTAAGAAACACCATCTCATCTCTAGACGAATAGGAAACCGATGCAAGTTACCTCTGTCCCTAGTGAGATTCCCACCTGGCAGGGAGGTCCTCACGCTGCCACCTTGTTGATGAGTTCCCTGCCCTGTTTGTTTGCCTTGTGATCACATCACACGTACTTCCCCCTGCGCTCCTGTTCCGAACAAGGGTTGGAAACTGGATGGGAGTTAGCCATGCTGCTTTACGACTACGACTAGCAATCCCAGTTTTGGGGTAGGCAAATTAGGGTGATTTATTCAGGATTTGGTTTTATGTGTTTTCCACAACAACCATTCAGTAAAGTAAATAGATGTTGTTATTTTCTTCTGTAAAGTATTTTTAGTAAATCCTCAGAGCCTGTTTTATTGAATGACTAATGCATTTTGGTACATCTGAATTACATCTCTACTGAGTCATTTTGCTTTGTAATGACATATTTAAATGTTTAAATCTCTACCGAAATTAAGTATTGTAGAAGACTTTAACCTTTTGTTCTGGGGGTTGGTTTGTGCCTGTATTATGTCACAAGCTTCTGCTATGGGGAAGAACTGCTGTAAGCTGAAGACTAACAGAATGCTCTATCACAAAAACATTTCTGGAAAACATAAATGAGCCAGTGTGGTTTTGTACAGCCAAAATTTTGTTTTTTTGAATCAGACCTTCCCCTGTTTGCTGCATAATGTTGTTGCATTTAACATTTCACAATACTGTTGTTGAACTCTTAATTTTTCCTACGCCACCGTTCACCCAACATTTCTAAAATTTTCCCTCATCTCTTCTCAGGCTGTAGTTACTTCATATTTTGAAACTAGGGCTTTGTTTATGGGGAAGGTTTTGACAGTGACAGAACTGAAATAGTTATATCAGTGTTCCCTGCATTCTTGCTCTGGGATGAGAGGGATTTTTTTTTTTTTTTCTTCTTGTTTTTTTTGGTGGGGTTTTATTTTGTTAAACTCTTGTATGGGACGTGTCAGCTGCAATGAAATAAAGGGATCTGCAAGTTTTATACTGGGATAACTGTAAAACAGATGTAAACATTTATTGCTTGCTTAGACCAGTTGAACAGCCTTCCTTGAATTACTTTGTCATGTTTATGGCTTCTTGAACTACTTCTTCCCTAGTCTGCTATCTTTCTTTTATCAGCTCACGATGCCCTTACAGTCCTTGAACAAATGCCTGTTATACCAGGCTGTCCTTATTTTGAAATACCTTACAAGCTTTCACTTGTGCTTCATTATCCTGGATTTGTAACCTGTGTTTCTCCTGATGTGTGGTTTATGTTGCGTCTTTGCTTGTGTGCCAGGTCCGTCATTTACTTTGCGAGCTCTTTAGGGCAGAGAGCTGTTCATCACATCGTGTGCTTTCTGAAGCCCATACCGTATTTTTAGAAATCAAAGAACAATCATCAGTCATTGTGAAAGACCAATATCCATTTATGCTGCTATCTATGAATACTGTTCGAGGCTTCTCGTTGCCTTCTCCAAGCAAGCAATCAAAGCTAAGAACCACAGAAGTAGTTGATTTTGTACTTGCACAAATGGGTTGCATTGTGACGAAGAATTTGAAAAAGACCCCCCCAACCCTGACAAGCAAACACACAAAGCGTATAGCTTTCACCATTGAGCAGGCAAGCTGGTACTATCTATGAGAAAAACGGGAGATATTTGTAGTGGTAATTCTGAAATGAATGTGACTTTCTGCTCTGTGAATATTTGTATGTAAAATACAGAGAATAGGATTTTCAAAAGCGCCTACATGATTGAAGAACCTTGCAGAAACAAAATGAGAGACTGAATCCACAGCTGAATGGTTAGGCAATAACCTGGGATGTGGGAGTCAGGTTCAAGTACTTGCTCCAATTATCTTTTAATTAGTTATACAAAGTGGAACAACTTCAAACAGGAGAGATCGAAATGTCTTACCCCTGAATACCCAATAGCCTATGGGCTAGGACAACTAATATGGGATGAGCAGAGATTTGAAAACGGGTCACTCACCCTGCTGATGACTGTTTTAACCGCAGAGATATTAAATCTGATAGCATGTGGATTTCTCCCATCGTTGTTTATGAGGAAGGATTTGCCTGGCTTAAGCAACTAACTCAAGGAAAGGGTTTGTGGTGGAGGCACCCATTGCCATTAGAGGAACAGCACTCCCTGTCGCTTAGACAACCTTTACTTAGATAGCTGGCTTTTGTCATTTCTGGGTTTTGACACTTAGTTCTCCATCCATTTTTACAAAAAGTGTGTCTAATTTAGGGAGGGGGTTGCATTAGGTGGCAGGATCTCTAAATTTGCATCTTCGCTACAACTTGGTCTTTTTGTGTAGCTAGTTGTCTGCCACAAAGCAGGCACTTAAAATGGTGCCGACAGACCAAACAAAAGGGCGCAGAGGACTTTTAGCAACGCTGACGTATTAAATAGCAGACATAAAGATGTTACATATTGTTAAAATGCATTTACTTCTAAAGGAGGAAACCATGCTAATATACTAATTACATCATCTTGAGAGACTCATAATTATCTCTACAGGATTTCATGAGTCCGCATCCATTTGATTTATCCTAATTCAGAGCCTTGTCATCCTCATCTGCAATCTCTTGCCCAGATGGAGCATGGAAATCAACACAAGTGTTCCTAATATGCAAATAGAGATCTGCACTTCCACTTCAAAGCGGTAGCTTTTGAAGTGCGAGTTTTAATTATTCCATTTTGAGTTAGTGACTCTGCAAAAGAGTTTTTTTTCTTCTGTCAGTGAGTTGGATGTGCTTTTTTTTTTTTTTGGTTTTGTTACCCAGCTTTGCAGTAGGCCTGTGTCATTCTCTCTGTCATGTGAACAATGAAACGGTTGACCAGTTAATGATCCATGTGTTTACTGATTGTAATCTATAACTTCCTCAGGGAGCTGTTTGTCCTGTTCTTGGGTTCTTTTGCATGTAGTATTTTATATAGCAAGATGAGATTCCTCATTGCTCGTCACAGGAGTCTGTCATGAACTTGAGAAACAAGGGCAGATATCAACTGCCCTATATTTCATAGCGATGAGCTGCGGGTACTGTCAAAAGTAAAGTCTCTTGGACAAAAGAATGCCCTGGTGAGGCTGGTACAGAAGAGAAACTCACAAAGTGAGAAATATTATTGTGTGACTATGTTGCATGGCAAAAGGCAAAAACAAAGGGGAGCAATTGTGATGGGGACTGATAATATTTTGAAACGTCATGTTAATCTACAGGAACTACCCAAAATAGCAAGGGATTGGCTGAGAAGGGGGTGAAATTTCATCTGATTGTAAATAACTACAGAGTAACGTCAAGTCAAAATTAAATATTTTGCTGTGACGCGTACTCATAGAGAAGATCCCTGCTGAAGTGCGAGGTGCAATTAGGTTTAATTACTTACGGTGAGTTATACTGTTCCCCTTTGGATGGTGTGTTTTCACTCTGCAGCGAGGTGACTTAAGGAGGTCATTGACAATGGAGGAAAGTGTGCGGCGGTAGCACTCTCAGGACAAAATATTCCAAGGTACCAGTGGGTGCTGTTGGGAGAGCAGGTCCTGCGGACAGGACCCCGGGAAGAGGGCAGGGAAACCCGCCGTTCCTGCGAGACTGATGTCCCGTGCACGCAGGGGAGGCAGTCACTCGCTCCCGCTGCTCCCTACATCCTTTGCCAGTGACTCAGGAGCTGGTGTTTGGTGAGAATGTAATATATAAAAGGAATAATGGAGGCATCCCATAATTAGGGCTAGTAATAAGAGACGAATCAGTTTAGCATGTGATATACAGCGAATGAGTCAGAGAAATGAAGGAAAAGTGAGTTTGATAGGCTTATAAGAAGGGAAGTGCGGTACCGAAAAATGGTGATGAGAGGAGCTTCAAAAGAAGCTAAAAAAGGGAAAGCAAAGCAACAGGAGAAAGAGGAAGGACAAGTTCAAACCCAATACTAAATATAAGAGCTAGGACTGTACATTCAGGAAGATGTAGGGAGAAGTTCAGAGGTGTGATGAAGAGAGTTGACTGGCATAGGGTTTATGCTAGCAGCCTGAAAGAATTTGGGGAGACAAATTTGACAGCGTTGCAGAAACTGAGTAACAAGAAAAAAATGTATCTATTGAGTTTGAAAATAACAGAAAGGAAATACTTGCATGCATGGAGTGATAAGTTTAGAAGACAATGACTTCTTTTTTATGCTTTTAAATCTCCAGTGAGTGACAGTTTCTGGTCATGGACAACATCACATCTCGGGTATCGTCAGACAGCGTAATGGGAATGGTTTTGATAATCAAAAATGTACTGAGTTTTTTCAGTATTACAGCCAAACTCATACTAGTTTGACTTCCTGTGTGAATAAGTTTTTATTGAGACAAGATTTCTACTCCATAACCTTTTCTTGTCAGCCAACGCAATATTAAGAAAAGTGTATTTAAATTTGAGACTAGGCTTTTTAGTTTATTTTGCTTTTACAAACAGTATTTCATCAGTATATGTGAGGAGTACCCCATTTAGGAATTCTTCTGTTTTGTGCTCCTTTTTTTCCTATTGCCCTGCAGACAAACTCGGGTAGAACTGTCTCCTTCAGCCTTATAGCTGCAGTTGTGAACTCTTATTTTTCCCCTGCTTCTTCTCACCCTGCTGTCACATTTTGCAGACATGAGTAAGTTAATACAGCTGTTGCACACCAGTCTCATTTACAGAAATTGTTATTGTAACTATGAAGTATTTAAAAAGCTGTTTTAAAGTCGTATTTTAATTAGTTCAAACAACATGTGAAAATCAAGGACTTATGTATAATGGAGGAATCTATACTGGCTGCAGAGTTGGAATATGGTTTCATTTTTAGTCATAATTTCAAACCTGGGTTGATAATTTATGTTTAGGTTTTTAAAAAGGCATATAAATTGCAAAAGCTGCAAAGCAAATGTCTCTGAATTTTTAAAAACTCTTCTTATGTGTTTTCTATTCTACAGCCAGCTATCAAATTGCACCCAGTATCCACTTTACAGTTAGATATTACTATTGTTAATATTGTGTTTAATTACAGCTTATTATATATATTGTTCACAATTTTTCAGGTTTCCTTTAATGTGGAAAGTACGAAGCAAGTTGGTTTTGAGCTAAGATGTGGAAGTTCATGTCATGACCTATAATAAAAAAGCTTTTCAGGTTTTGTCAAATTTCTCAGGAACCAGTTTTGCGAGTTTTCTCCGTATAGAAAGGGATTCTCTGGAATCAGGAAGTTGGGCTCAGTTGTGCAGGACACACAGCTGTCCTAGCATGGAAACAGGCAGTTGTGAAGGAGTTTGTGGACATCATAATAAAGGAAAATGTTTTTAAACAAGGATTTTGAAGAAGGATTTAAAGCTTTATTCCCAAATGTCTGTGAGGATCTTTTCCACAGCTGGAGGACAGGAGAAAGAAAGTGTGAAGACACTTGTTTTGAAAACCAAACAGGTAGAGTGACAGGGACTGGCATCTTCTGCTGACACGAACCAGTCTCTTGATGCTCTGATAGATAACAGGAAAGGTGTGGATAGGCTCCGGGGATTTTGGAAGGTTGGTGGGAAGGATGCGTAGGGTGGTGATGTAGACAAGATGAATGCAGGCTCTTACACAGCACGTGTTGTCTTTGCAAAAATTGAGCGCCGTAGAGGAACATGGAAGCAGCTTAATTTATCATACTAGGAAGAGAGGACCTTTAAATGCTAATTTTCTGATACAGTTCTGTTTCTGAGGCTTTGCTGGAACAAGCAAAGTTGGGAGCTATAAGCAAAGAGGAGGAAAAGACTTGCAATTGAAAATACTCTTCTCTGTCAGATGATAAAATGCTTGCAGGGAGCCTTTAAAAACTGAGGAATTGAGATATCCCGGGACGCCTATAGAGCAAAAAGGGTATGCTAGCATTCCAGTGTCCTATGCAACCTGAGAGAAAATAATCCCTTGGAAAGCACGTAGTGTTTGCCAAGACAAGGGAAGAGGTGCAAGCTGTCAGCCACAACTGGTAAATCAAGAAGGGTAAGAATGGAAGTAAGACCTGGATTTAGTGGCTAGTAACTCTATTGAGGGCTGTCCCAATAGGAAGCCGGATAAGAAAACGTCACTAATCATGACTGAAGAACGTGATATGTGGAAAGGCTCAAGGGAAAGACTTGTCTCTAAGGCATCTGCAGTAGAGTGCAAAGTAAAAGGCAGTTCTGCCACAGGGCACAGACTGGGGCTGTCAATACAGGCGAGGTGTTTTGCACCCACTGCAGTGTAAGTAATGTAGGTCCTCCCTGCTTATAAAGAAATTTGGGGGGGCATAGTGCAGTTGCCCTCTTTTTTGTTTGTTTTTTTGTTTTAACCTGGTTAGTATAACTCTGTACCATCACTGAATTCAGTGTTCTGTGTTAAAGGTGGAGCTGACCCTGATGGAAGTACTGCTGTCATGAGCTGTATAGTAGTACGGATATATTAATTGAGTGAGTCTAGGCTGTAAGTGTCTGCCAGGGCATATGTTTTTCAAGTAATGCCAATTCAAATAAAACATGAGTTTGTACTTAGAAATTTTATTGCTGTTTCCCAAAAGTTTAAAGGTTACATTTAGTCGTAATCAAAAATGCCACCATGAGTCACATTGCTGTTTGGAGGGTATGAAGAAGAAATGCTGTCAGCGCTGAAGAACTTTTTGGGGGCAAGAATTTCATCAGATGAATGAAAAAAAAATGAGAGGAATAAAAATTGAAAAAGCTTGACTTTCACTGGTGGTATACCCAAGGAGTATGGAAATTTTAACAATACATGCTGTAGCAGTTCTCCAGAGGATAAGTCACACTTTGTATTTAAACAGGGATCAGCTTCACAGCTGGCATAAATCAACAGTGTTTTGTAGGTGCTGGTGAAGATAGCATTGAATTGTACTTGTTTTAGGATTTAGCCCTTTATTTCCACACTATGGAAAACATTGGTTTTAGTGATCTCAGTCAACCAAGCAGAGCCATACAAGAGTAAACAGGTTGTTAATCTGAAATCACCTTAGGGCCTTCTTCTGCTCCCACTGAAATCAATGTCTAAATTCCCATCGGTTTGAGTGGGATATTAAAGACAAAAAAAATGCTCTAATATCCATGTTAATGTATTTTCTAAATATGTGAATTAATCAGCGGCTTGGTAAACTGGTTGAACAGCCTGATGCATTTGCTGAATCAACCTTGCTAAAACAGATGCACCATCTGCCTCCCAGTTTCTAACATGCTGTTAAAACAAAGCAACATTTTTATAAGAATAGTTATTTTTACTGTTATAGGCTTTAATCTGTGCTTAGGCAAAACTACATAGAACAAGATGCTGTGTGTGTCTCTAGTGCACCAAAATTAGCTTGCATATAAACTATATTTGTGGCAGAACTTTGAAGTAGATAGAGAAGAAGGGATTAGTAATTTTATGTACTTGCTCCTCTGCTGTGTCTTCAACCATATTTTTTAGGTGTTCTCGTAAATGTCTGCTAAATACTGTGAAGTTTCTTTGCTTTGTTGTATTCATACTTCATATATTGAAAACCTCCAGAGAAACAAGATGAAGACAGACTTCTGTTTGGTTGAAATCATTAAGAAAATTCAGACCAACCCTCACTGCAAACCATAGGTTTTCAGAAACGCTGAAAGGGAACGAGGAGCTAAATATCCATTAATTTCCTTCGCTTTGGTACCTTGGGAAAACCTCAGCTTTAATGCTCACATTTATTGCTGCCCTTATGAGCCAGTTTTACACTATTGGTAGCAAGTATTTCAGTACTGGTATTTCAGTAAGATCCCCTTTCCTTGCTTCTTTTTACCCTTTGCGCTTTGCAAAGCAGCGCACCAGGGGGCTTGGGGAGAAACAAAAAGATGTTCACATTCTCCTGTCTACCATAGTGGGTAACTGGGGAAAATACAAAGCAGTTTTTTTCTGTTAAACCACGCACAGATAAAGCATTTTACCTGTGGTGAAAAATCTAACAGATGGGAACCCCCCGACATACTGTTTAGGCTGTAAAACTTCGCATTTGTGCCCAGACCATTTTATTTCTTCACCTGGTGCTCGTTTACTTTAATCCCACTCTGTATGTGTGGTTGGTTCCTTTCTAAAAAGGAGAAAGCAAGCAAACAGGGTGAGCCAAAGTCCATTTCCAGCCTTCCCAAAATGAACACGATGTGCCACGACTTGTGAAGAGTTAGTTTGGATATACCCCGGTATACATGGAAGCGGCGTGTGCCCCTTCGTGCTTATTTTCTTTATAAAGGTTAAACAGCTCCAGCTGCGCTCAAAGTAGGGAAAGAAACAGTGGAAGGTACTAACAATTTAATTATGAGTGACACCTTAGCTGCAACCACCATATCGACACGCTGCTTTTGAACCACGGCAACCCTACCTCACCTTCAGACTGTTACTCTGGCAGAGTTTGGGGATATTTGAAACGTGCTGACAGTCATTTTCTGTTTTGCTGGCCCGGTTTAATAGGCGGTATGTGTCATAAGTATGGGTCAGCCCTCATAACTACGCCTCTCTTGGCATTTCACAATTGTCTGCGAAGGTGTTGCTTCACCGGAGTCCCAGCCCTGCAGCCACGATATAGAGAGGTGTTGAATCTCCCGGATTGGATCGGATGGGATGCGTGCCCTTCGGCACTTCTGACTGCAGCAGGGCTGCGTTCAGACTGGCGCAGCTCCTGCTGCTGAATGATGATATCCTTTTTGACTGCCCCTGCAGATGTTTCCGAGAGCTGTGTTTTATTGGCGCATCAACAAACTTATATTCACTACGGGTTTGAATCCAGCCATTGAAGAAGAAGAATAAGTGACAGTTTAGGTTAAGCTGAAATTTTGCAGCCTGATCCAGTTACAGTGGTGACTCACTTAGAGTTGGTTCTCACATGATTCACAAAGTGTATGGGTGACTCAACCCACAAATTTACTTAGCTCCCATGTTATTTTCCCTCTCAGTGAAAGAAAATTGGTTATAATAAATAATCGCAGCAAACTTCGACTTAACCCTGAGGTAAAATAAATGTGTGTGTTGAAAGGCTGCGTATTTGTAATAATAAATTATTTAGTGAGGTAAGTATGAAATAATAGGACGTAGGAATCGTTAAACGAGAAAAATGTGACACGCATTTTTGGTTGATTTTGTTGCATAGCACATGTACATAAAGGAAGAATAGTTATTTTTATCTGATGGAGATGCTCAGAGAGGCCGTTTTGACAGTGTCTGTACTTCTTGCTATAGCCAGCCCATTCTCGGCATTTGTTCTCTGAAATAAGGTAGTTTTAGGTATGTCCCTGTCTGGCTCAGACATTTTAAAGTGACGTCAATTCAGAAAGTGTGAGATAGATACCCAGGTTCTGAAAACTGGGTCTTTGTGGGATGTCTTGGGCTAGTCACCCCAAGCCCTGAAGTACCTGAAGTTATCTGTCTTGAAAAATCTTGACTGAGTTTCTTTATAATATCAAATTCACAGAGAGAAAAAATTCTGTCCCAACAGGAGCTGTAAGATAACTAAATTTTTCTTCAAAAGATGCAGCTGCTATCAGTGTTCCATAAGCATAGGCACAGACTGTAGTGTAAATACAGTCTAAATTGCTATGAGTTTAGCGTTAGCTAGAGACGTCAGCGTATCCTTTTTCGGGTTGTCCCAAAAGGATATAAATATCTAGGTAACTACATACCTCTGAGCTTCTTAGCACTGAGTGACTAATCACCCTCCCTTTCATAAACGAAACAACAAAGAATCTGGAAAATGAAGAAATTCTGCCATGTCAGCTGACTTGGTAATTAAAAAGGTCAATAGCAAGCAGGAATGTTGCTTTGCCTCACAAATACCAAGTGTCAATAATATTCATAAATTAAACTTTAGAAGTCCGTATTTTGTAGGGATTAAATTACGGGGAACAAATAACATGTGGCTTGAAAGATTAAGGTGAGAATTCTGAATTGTTTGGAAACATAGTTCTTTTGCAGATTATGTCACTGGTTTGAGGAAACCTCAACGTGGTTCAGGTGCGGCAAGAAATTTCTGAGAAATAAAACGCACGGCACTGGCAAACTCCCCAAACCCAAAGGACGGGAACAGTATCCCTGAGAAAGGGTACCTAGGAACAGCAAGAGGATTAAAAACATGCAGCTAAAGGACTTCTGGGCTAGAGAGAGAAGAAAGAAAAGGCTAAGAAACAGCTGTGGAGTGTCACATGCTGAACCACTGCGATGCAAAGTCCAGCAGAGCATTTTTGTGGTATGCTGAATGCCGCTTTTTTGTCACAAAGTTTGCCAAGCAGCCACAAGCTGTTTTTGGCCTCTTTGTAGAAAGTGAACCAAATGCACATGTTAATTTGAACTTTCCCTCAGCTAAAGGAGAAGGTAAAAGGATGGCTTTGTGCTCAAAGCACAGAACTGGGATTTATTTATTCTTGGTTCTGCCACAGTCTCCTTGTGCAACCTTAGGCCAAGTTATTCATCTCTTCATGCCACAGTCTCCCCATTTGTAAAAAAGCAGTTGATGGTCCATACGTCACAATGGGCGTTTGAGGCTAAATTCTTTCATGTTTGTGAAGTGTTTTGGGACGTAATACTGGGAAGGACAAGTTACTAAATGCTGCAATGCTGCATGCAGAATTATGCTAATTAGTGCCTTTTTAGACACTGGTCCCTTACTGTATCTAGACTAATACTGCGAGTTGGTCCAATTTTAGTCAATGGTACCTTTGACCTCACTGGTTCTGAGGTTGGTCTGGAACAGAATAATTTATTTCCCTTTTGGTAACTGATGAAATAAAAATTCCCCAGACTGCCCCTTAGAATACCCTGAGTTCACAGTTATCTTCGGCTGTGCAAGCTGGCCTTTCAAAAAGCCTGATTTTTCGAGGCAAAGTCTAACGGTTTATGCATGGAATTCACACTGTACCAGTGAAAGAATCTGCAAAAGGAAGGCTCATCCTTACAGGAGATACTGGCAGAAGTCAAAGACCTGCCAGAACTGGCTCATTTCACAAGCGTTGCTCATCAAACCTAGTAATCTCTTTGCACATGACAGCTGTGACCAGGTGGTGTGGTGTGGTGCCATGAGCAAATGTATCTTTTGATAGGTAAGCCACAGCTACGTTTTTCTAAACACTAATTTTTTTAATGTTTCTAAATGTGTTTTCCTATCAGCACTGCTGGTAGATCACGTATGGAGTATCGCTAATTGTCATGTATAACATGTCTGTTCTTCTTAACGCTGACCTCCCGTGTAAATACCCATGTGGTTCATTGCTGCTGTGGGACTGTCACAGCAGATGCTTTTCCTTTGTCTGTTGCTGTAAACAAGCTGTTGTGACTGAGACTTCTTTTCACCATATGTCCTGAACACTCCCATTTCATAGTTATATGTCATTTCCAGGATGCTCCGTAGGGTGTGTATGCCTCCACCCCATTTCAAAATCAATGTAACTCTCAATGGATTGACTAATGACTGCAAGGTATTACTTCGCATGCTGGTTTTGGCTGACGGTGCTGCTAAACGAACAGTTGTTGGCTTAACATGTCTTTCATGGTTCCCATGTGAAGTAACTTTTACTGACAAACTGAACATGCCAATGGCTTTGGGTTTGCCAGTAAGCATTTATCTGACATGCTGTTGAGACCAAAAAGAAGTGTGACCCCAACTTGTTGCCCCGGATATCGGTTGTTTTGCCCTGTCCCATAGCCATGTCCTATGTTTGTATTGTCCTCAGACGCTTTGCTGTGCTGATCTCATCATCGCTGCATCCATCATGAATCTGTAGAGTAGGAGTGGGTGGTGAGAGCTAAATAAAAATGTAACGTACCTGTAAGGGTGTTGTGCTGATGCAGTGCGTAAGGTGTTGCAATTCTGTCCCACTGTGAGGAACTAGGACCGATCTCACATTTTCCTTCATTTGTTGTCATTTGTGTTGTTGGGTTAGACCATTCTCAAACCCTCTTCATGGAATAGCATATGCAGCACCGAAGAGAAATTGCTTGTGCGCAGCAAACGTATTTACTTGTTATTATAGTGGGTGGACATGTCTTATTATTCACCTGTGATGTGTTGACCTTCCAGAAGGTCTACCTGTCATTCAGTAGTAGGATACGTGATGGTACAGCATTGAGTGTGGTCAGGAATGGTGTCTGTACTAATCATTTTAATGAAAGCAATCATCTAGAGGTGAACAGAAACTGAATTTAAATTGTAAGCGTGAAAGAAGTTAAACTACAGGAAAGAACATTCTTTGAGCATGTCTCTCATCTGACTTTAGGTTTCTATATTAGATGGTTGTCTGAGCCTATGTCACATGTACCACATTGCTGCACTGTCCTCACAACTAACCTATTGCTATTGGGAAAATGGCTGGTGTGAAAGACATATATTATTTTTTTTTCTTGATATCTGGTGGAATCGTTGGTGTTGCCTTTAGCAAATAGCACGGTAGCTCTTACTTTGTTAGATATATGGCAGCAAGCTCTGTGATTATAGATTGTAGTTCCGTAGCCAAAGGAGGGTTTTGTGTAATCGTTGTCTTGAGATTAGTACAGATGTCTACATGCAAATTTTTGTAGCTCCACAGTGGCAGGGGCAAAGCTTATTCATGTGCGTATAATGTGCGTAAAAGGACATCTGTCCTTTTTGCTAACATAACAGTGTAAGTTACAGTTCCAGCTCATGTGTGTAGAATTTACACTCACCTCCTTGAATTCTGGAAGTTGGCGTTGAGAGCGCCACTGTTTGAGCTAACATTGGCTGGGCCCTTCTCTTCACCTCTCACTCCGAGACTATAACTGGAGATGCTGCCGTGGTGAATTTCTCTACTCAAACCTTCCATGAGTCAAACGAAAGACAAAAAGAGCCCGATGTAACTATATCAATGTGTAACACAGTCCCTGTGGAGAGGAAAAGATTATTGACATTGTCTTTTCTACAGATGGATGTCTGTGATGAATGTCCACATAATTTCCTTTACTTTTTGTGCGAGTCTCAGCAACTTAGAAGCACTTGTGTTTTTTTAGTATACGCAGCTGGATCCTCTATATAGTACCTGGCCATCGTGCTGTTGTTCATGATGAGGGCAGGTCTTAGTGACGGGTTGTTATTTGGGCTATGCTTGTGAGTGCGGTCCTGTGTTTATATGTTATTTTTACGTTAAAGAGAGAATGTCTGTAAAAACAGCCTGGTGGAGTTGTTGGAGAAAGCAATATGTTTCCACTACATGTTGTCCAAATCAAATCATTATTTTATAATGTGTTGGATTTTAAACGTATTTTGATTTAGTAGCTACTTTCTTGTACTTGCATTCACCTGATGGCCAAGTTTCTTCTGCAGCCAAGTACTGAAAAGTGTTGGTTTTGACTGTGCGAGTCCTTCTTTCGCAGCAGTTTGCCGTGATGCTGACACAGGAAAATCATTTGAGTGTGTATGATTGCCCCCACTGCCCCAGGCACAGGGTGTTCTGTTTTTCTTTGCTCCTTTTTGTCAGGTTTCATGGGATGAGGACTGTACACTATTCTTGGCTTTACGCAGCAGTCTGAGCGTCTGTGATGACGTGCTGTTGGTCTTTCATAGCCACTGTGCTCCTTTGGTACCGAGGTATTCCTGAGTCTTTCCCATTTGCAGCTGGGTGTTACGGTTGGGGAACTTTTCTCTCCAGGTGCCTTTGAAAACTGCATGCTATCACCTGGCAGTGCATGGGTTTTTCTTCTTATTTTTCTTCTTGCCACAACTCGCACCTGCCTAATGTAAAAGTGCCAAACTGGCTTTACTCTTGGAAGGAATAATAGTTCTATGGATTGCTTTGCTTTGATTAAAAGGAAAGTAAAGCTTTCTTGGCTGTGTAGCATCCTGTAGATCTGCAAAGTCCATTTTTTACATGAACATTTATTATTTCTTTGGCTCCTGAAATAAAATATATTCTCTAGGTTCCAAGGTCTCTATAAACTCTGGAATCTGCAAGCGATTTGATGAAGTGAACCATTTTTTTCTCAGCAGGCTCTTTTTCTGTCTTTCACTGTGAATTGTACAGTAGCCTGGTGAGGGGCAGAATTTAATGTGTGTGGTAGGGGAAAAGTGGCTCAGCAAAAATGGTGCTTACCTCCTTTTTTTTCAGATAGGCATCTTTTGCCTGATGTTTGGGATAGAAATAGTCTTTGTCTGGTTCAGAAAATGCTTAGCATTAAGGATTTGACAGATGTCCACATTCTTTCAGAGTTTGTGCTCTTGCTGAGCATCACTGCATAGCACAGTCCTCACCAGCTCTAAGCTACTTCTTATAAAGACCTGTCAGAAGTACAGTTCCCTGGAATTGAATGAGATTGGCTTGAGAAACAGAAGGGAAAACTCTAATTACTGTTTTTCGGGGATTTCCAAAGTGCCTTTTACATTCTTGGAGCATCTTAATATTGCCTCTATGATGATCACTTCCCTTTTATTTCCAGTCATTTATTCTTCAGATCATTCCAGATGCAATTACTGTAAGCAAATGCTTTTCAAGAAACTGTATTTTTGCCTGCCTGTACGGCATAACGCTTCTTGTTTACACAGAACAAATAAATCGAGGTGGTTTCCTTTTATGTTGGCTATCTGTACTGCTTTCACTCGTGGTATCACACTAATCACACATGTAGATTATAAGCTTCTGTAAAGCTGATTCAAAAATGGTGAGAGAGGGGAGATTTTTAGAAAGTTCTTTAAAAAGTTATTTCTGTTTTTCAGTCATCTTCTCACTGTTTGGACAGTGTTGTATTCTTTGGTTTCATCCACATTCGGTGTTGTGCTGGTTGTTGTTAACGTGTTGACTTTTACCACTCATGGAAGTAAATTTGACTGCAGAGGTTCAGTTTTCCCTATTGTTAGACAAACACCCTGTATACAGTAACCAAGTTAAACTACACGGAAACACCACATTTTATAGTTACTTTTGCTGAAATAAATAATAACCTGAAGGTTATGGTTGCAGAGCAGAAAGCCCAACCGGAGTCAAAAGAAACTGAGATTATGCTTGTGGATTTTTGCTTGATGTCTTCTGCTTTGTATTAAAATGTGTGTCATAATAAATAACATCATATTTCTTATTCTTTACAGATAAAACGAGAAAAACCAGAAAATGTACCAGATCTAAAATATTTAGTAAAAGAAAAATTTACCGCACTGGAGAGCAATAACAGCGACTCAGATTTGCAGAAGAATGAAAAATATATGTATTTTAAGGATCAACTTAAAGAGATGAGAAAACAATGTAAGTCTTATTTTAAAAAAAATTAGATTCTTTGAATGCAAAATGGTAAGATGTTACTAACTGCCCTAAAATACAGCACTGCCAATTATGGCTCAAACTGAGGTGAGTGCTCTTATTTCAAAACTTACTAAAATTGATATCTGTGTAGAAAAAATGGCAGTGTAAATACCTTGGTAGTTTTATTTAGACACATAGTTCCTGCCGTGTTTGGATACAAGTGTCATGAAAATCTTGCTTCGCATCATTTTTTTGGTGAGGTGGGCTTTTTCATTTGAAGACTTTTTCATTTTTTTTCATAATTGATAGTATCTTCTGAAAGGATTAGGTAAGCTGTTTTCATTTGTCACTTAAACAAATTGCTCCTGTTTCACAACTTAGGATGTGTTGCAACTCTAAGAAGACCTTTGCTTTAATCGTAGAACTGTATTGTTGGAAAATGCTTACTGTGTGTGTTCTCAGTTTTACAGCTTCTATGCACGCACCATGTAACACTGCAACTTATTAAAATTTGTTTTTCTTCATTTATGTGATTTATCAAGTGTTAAAATTTTAAGTTATTCGTGGTTGAATTACCAGCAAAGTTGGAGAGTGAACAGTTCTAGTATTTATGTGACACAACAAAATCGTGTGCTTTTATTGCCCTGCACATATAGCAGCCATTAAAATATCACTCTGATTACTGTTGCCGGGAAAGTTCATGGGCTCTAACACTATTTGTGTTGTTCTTCCCCAGTCATGATTATGTTTTGAAATCATATTTTTCTGCTTGCTGTCCCTTGACCCCTGTACCTATTCCCTCCCACCCTACATTTTGATTTCAACATAGACTGGTATCTCAGGAACTTCAGGAGTCATAGATTAATGATTTATACCATTGGAAAATGATATTCTGGATGCTCTCCTGTAGCTCTCCTAGAGTTTTGGTTTTTTGGAGCCCTATTCAAAACCCACTGAAACTAACGGAAAGAATTTTCCTGCTGACTTCACTGGACTTTGGATTACTTCCCTATAGAGATTTATGAAGTGTGAGGACATGCTTGACAAGGTGAATTTTAGATCTGATATCTCAAGACTCCCTAGGATTAGAGCTTGAGGGCTTAATATATTTGTTTCCCGTCTTTATGGGTTTTAAGATTTTGGATTTGAGTATTAGCACTGATCTCTGAGTTTAATAGGCTCTTGGCACTACTCTAAGAATGAAAATACCAAGTTGCAGACCACAAAACAGTGTAATTTTCACTCCCTACATAACCATAAAATTATTACTGCCCCACCATTATGTTGTAATTCCTAATTTCCAGGTGTTTGTAACTGAGAAGATAAAATCTTGATAACTGACTTGGATTTACTTTCCACCCTGTAAATGCCTGAGGAAGGGGTGTATGCCCCAGTAATACATTCAGCTCAGGCTATGGGGCTGAGTTCTAACTGGCAGACTTGTTGAAAAAAGCCCAAATTAAATAAGTACAATAAGAGTTATTCTTTAAGAAAAACCCCCACCAAACAAACAAATGAGGACATCATTCTGCTACTACTGCCTGAAATCCAGATTTGTCTTATTAGCCACTTGGGCTTTTGTTTTGGTTGTGCGTAGAGGTCAGACTGTGCCCAAAACGAAATACATGATGATGTTGGATGGACTATTGATTGCTGGGTCAGCTTGGGCTTTGTAGAATTCATGATGTTTTTGATGAGGTAAATCCATCACATCTGCTCCTATTGCAGCATTTAATGCGATTTAGAAGGTTCTAGGGAAAATCACTAGCTTTCACAGTCTTTGATGTAATATAATGATCATGTATTCAAATAAACAGTCTGATTCATAGAATCATAGAATCACAGAGTGGTTTAGGTTGGAAGGAACCTTAAAGGTCATCTTTCCAACCCCCCTGCCATGGGCAGGGACACTTCCTTGGAATGGATAACTAAATGCCACCTCAGGTCTGCAGATAGGAAAGAGGCAGAAAGTTCAAAGTTAAATCTTTCAAAGCAAGCACGATTCTGCTGCCTAAAACTTGCATTAGTGTTGTCTCTTCTGCCTAAATAATCTGTTGACCCACCATAAAGTCACTTTCCTACTTTACTTTCCTCTTCAAAAGGCTCTTTTACCACGAAGGCTCCCAGAAATTCTTGAGTAGTAATGGGTGACTGAAGATCAGTGTAGTCTGTGTATATTCATATATGTGAATTTGCTTCTGTGTGACACGGTGTCCTGGAGCAGTAACACTGTCCAGTTTCTTTTTTTATTGTAGTTAATATGATCTTCTTGCCATTACCCTTATCCTCCTTCTCTCCTTTTGTGTGGTTTTCTCACTCATAGCTAGCCTTTAAAAACACCCACAGAATTGAGTATCACAAATTTATTCACAAGCTTAAAAATGACAGATACCCACATGCTTACAGAATCAGAGCCTCTGGTCTTAACAACTTTGTGAGAGGCTAAACTGACACATGTACTCCATCTGGTACAAAAAGCCTTTTCTCATTGTTGGCTCTACATAGTAAATTACTATGCTGAGATGTATAATGGAGCGTTGACAATACTATCTAAAATACCACAGATGCCACGTAGAAAGGAGTGTTACTGTAAAGAAAGAATGGGCTCAGAGGCAGGAATTTCTGGGTTGCAATATCAGCTGAACTGAAGATTCCTAAAATCTGTAGAAGACGTCTACTAGTTCAAAAAAACCAGTGGTTTACATTGTAGCACACCATATGTACATGTCGGTTTATTTTTCTTTTATAAGGAGAACATTAATGTTAAATGTTCAGCAGCCATGCTTAAAGTCAAGTCATCTGTGTAGCCTTCAGCTTCTCCAGTGTGAGTTTTGATTTCAAAAGCATGAATCCTCCAGTACAGGTCCAATAACAGAGCATATTATAATATGTCTGCAGATTTTGAGTTATACTTTAAAACTCTGTGATGTGAGTTACATATATCAATAACTTTATCAACAGCTACCCCGTTAATACTTTGTTTTCAACTCTAAGTACTGCCAGGTTTGGGCACAACTGAGTGCATAACTCCTGGCCTGTTTCAAGCACACATATACAGTATGTCCAATTTTTAGCTCTTTCTAGGGATTTGGTTTTATTGCTAAATCAGATAAAACACCCAAACTCCAGCCAAGTTTTTGCAGAGGCACTTTCCTGGAGTTTTCTTTTGTCCCAGTCTTTTCTATCTCAAAGGAGCAGATGGAGTAGATGCTAAAACGATTTGCCTTCTGTGATGAGTTACCATTAATCATTACATCTCTTTTATGCAGAGTTTGACATTTGTATTCTAGAATAGCTGAACAAGAAAGTGTTATATTCTCATATTGTCTTGCTCCTTAGAAATTAACTAGGATTTGAAGGAGAAAAACTTTCTTGACACAAAGTTTTTAGGTACGGTGCAGAGCATGAAGCAGTTAAAGATAACCTTATTTTAACAGAAAATTAAGAATGCTAATACATTTTCTCTCTTGGTATTTGCTGCCACGGTGATGAAAGGGAGCTGCACGGTTGTTCCCTGCCACCTGACAGGTGACATGCAGTGCGGTAGGGAATACTCAGGGAGGAGAAAGGCGCTGCATGACCTTCAGGTTGTCCTCTTCTCTAGGCAGTCCTGCAGGAAGAACACCTTCTTAGCTTTGAACTTTAACAGCAGTTAAGGTGCAGAAATGAGATTGGGAGAGTGCATCACGGTCGCGGTAAGGATGATATCGTGCCTCAGAGCAGTTTCTGTTCTGCTCGTCTTTCAGACAGTTTGCAGGCATTTTCCCTCAATCTGTGAACCTTTATTATGCAGCTACTTTAGCTGGAATTTGTGCAAAATGATGCAAAATCTCCACCTCTGATGATATGTGTCAAAACACTGTCAGACAGGTTTTATGTGAACAGCAAGTGATTTTTCTAAAGTCTGTTTTCAGAACTATCTTACATTCCTAAATTCCCACTTCTTATTTTTAATGGCAAACATTTTCCTTTTTCTACTCAAACCTGCTTAGCATGTAAGCAGTAGAAAAGAAGTGTTGATTAAGTTTTTAAATTATTTTTTTACTTTTTTTTTTTAACCATTTCTGGTACCCCAAAATGACTACATTATCTTTTCCAAATAGTTGACCACTTGGAAGGATACTCACTAAATCTGGTAATATCAGGAGGTTTTAAATAATTGCACGTGGGATTTGTAAGAAAAAAATTTTGTGACTTTAACCCTACGTGACTCCTTAGACATAAGGGTCCTGGACCTGCACAGTGCTTAGTAATGTCCTGTTGATAAAGTGAAATGCTTAAGCAAGTTGCTTAAATAAAATTGCACGAGTAGATCCTTTGAAATGAGTGGGATTGCTGGCATGTTTCACTTCCTTATTGTAGTGTAACCACAGTACAGAACCTTGCAGGACTGAGCCCATAGGAACTAAGTCATGATTACTGCAGGAACTGTAACTTTGCATTTTGTATCTTCTGTAAATTTAAAAACCCACCTTCTGTTTAAAGTTGTATTACCAAGTCTTTTTATTTCATGCCAGTGTATATATATATCAAAGGCATCTTCTGGCATAGAATATGAGAATTCTGCCTTCACGAAATGAAAGTAAGAGCTGTCTTTAATCTCTACGTATCAGTTTTAAGTTTCTGATACTCTGTGAAAAGAGCTAATCAGAAGGTATAATCTCTACTCCCGTGACCCGAGCTGCCACTGCTGTATTTGCTGAAGGTTATTTAGTTTCACATTCGGTGCACAAAGGATGACAGGTTTCATAGCCCTTTTATAGCAGCTGATAACACGCACTTTGGAATCCTTGATAATTATGGTCTGTACGAACACCCAACAGCTGCACGCTCCAGTACTCACTGTGGAGAAAGTGCTAAGATTTGAGTGAATGACAATATTGCTGGTTATGCCACACAATTTAAGGAGTGAATTTGGCAAATGTAAGAAACATAATTATTTTTTTTTATAGGGAACAAGTAGTTTTGAGATGCAATAGTACTTTAGGCAACTTTTTATTGTAATGTAGTTTGGAAGGCAGCTGCACTGCAGTTGTAAAGCTCATCCTTGCCTTCTCCATTGAAGAAAAAAATCTCAGAGGTTTTGAAAGGAGGAAGTATGTGTCATGATTTAAAATTTTGCTAGGAGGGATTCATAGTCATTATCAATAAGCAAATATTTGCAAAAGAGAAGGTTTAAAATTTAATATTTAATGTTCGAGTGCCATTATGCACTGTTGATACGTGCATTTTAAGCCATGCATTTGCTAAAAGATGGTGTAAAAAAAAGTGTTATTTTAGGTGCAGCTTGAGGTAGAAAAAATGGCACTGTGAAAAGTCACACACTTTTTAAGTCTTTAAATTCATAAAACAGTCTTTCTGGAGATTCCAGAAAAGACTAAAGTCTTTGATTTGGTTTTACTAGGATAAGAAAACAAGCTGCAACTCAACACTGTGTAGTATAATGCTTGACAAGTTTCATCCAATTAATCCTCACAGCATCACACTGAGGTAGGGAAGTTAATTTTATTTCTCACCGTATAACAAAGGTGAAACTTAAGTTGTGCAGAGTCACATAGCTGATTTACAGATCTGGGTTTCTCTTCAGTAGTACCTAACTTCTTTTATGATCTATTTCCATCTTGATACTTAGGTATGTTGGCAGAGGATCATCTGAAAAATAACATTAGTGTATATTTCTTTGTATTTTTAATATAAAATGATAATTTAAAGTCGCTTTACTGACCGATTAAGTGAAAACAACTTCTGCACAAAAGTTGAAAATTCTAACTGAAAGTGGGATTGATGTTATGACTGTTCAGTGATGTGTGTGGGATATGCACTTTTCATTTATGCAAAATTCCTTATAGACAGCCCTTTGACTAGTAAAGAAATGAAAGATAATCTAGGATTTGGGAAGGTCGCTTGCAGTTTAGGAGGCCTTGGTTTAGTTCTTTGCTTTTTTACAGTCGTCTTGTATTAGATCAAGTCATTTAGGTTCAGCTAGATCATTGGGAGTTAGGTGCCTAAAAGCTTTGTGGGTCTGAACCTTATACCTATGCCTGAAAATCAGCTACGTATATATTGTGTTTGGGAACTGTGCAAGGAGAGACTAGTGAACGTGGACTGGCTCTTATCCATGCTGCTCTGGGCTAGTACCCTAGGGAGCAAAGTAGCCATGTCCACTCTGCACTGCAAAACACATAATTGCTCTGCTTCTATGGCACTAAAACATCATTATTCTTTTTTGTGATTTTTTTTCCGTTCAAAGAGCTGGAAATAATAACATAACTGTGTGTTAGTCTTCCAGAAGAAAGTTTTCATGGCATGATGCTGAGGGAGCAAATTGCAGCCCCTGAGGAGTGACGTGAATATGTTTAGAGGCATTTGTGTGAATGAGAGCTGACTTTTGGGTAGGGTTAAAGGACTACCCTGACAGAGACACTTGGCATGCTTTTGTCATTTTGGGACTGTCCTCTCTGGATCTTTTCTATAACAAACTAGTTGGCTTGCTCAGGAGTGAGCTAGCTCACTTGTGGTTTTGAAGGATTAGGAGATCAGGGCCTGGGAATGAAATGGAATGAGTTAAAAGTGATGGTTATTATGTCTGACATACAAACCGTCTATTTCACAGTTATTGGAAAGCTAGTGGCCTTGCTAGTTTGCAAAGAAGAACCAACTCTAGAGTGAATGAAACCATCAGAACTTTTGTTTTGCAATCTGGGACAATGTTCCAGGTCAAAAATTAGCTATGTTCATGGTTTAACAGGGAGAAGCTTGCATTAGCAATAATTCTCCTAGTGGACTAATGAGGAAGATCCATTGCCAGTGGATCTCGTGAGGGTTTCTTTGACAAAATGATTGCTTTTCTAATGTGATTGATCAAAATAAGAAGTTTCTTGCTTTGGCAATTAGAGCTCTGATATGGAATTTGTAGTTAAGATGAAAGAGGAATCAACCCACCCCCTCAAACGGCCCTTCTCCATTGCGAGTAACCTGGAGTATAGGAGACCTGGGTTTCAGTCTCAGCAATTTAAAATCAGGGGTTGACTGACTCTGGGCCCTCTAGGTGATCCACCTGTAGCTCTGGAATCAGTCACCCTCTCTTGCTGTTCAGTGCGTATATAACTGTATATAAAAATGGAAGAAACTGCAGAAGGAAATACTGGTCTCTTAGCCCAGCGGTAAAGGTCCTCAGCTGAGGGAGGTACCTAGATCAGAAAGAGCATCAGATGTAGGTCTCTCTTCTTATAAATATCTGCCCTTCCAGTCAGTGAATACTTGAGGGTAAGCTCTTTTTATCTCTTTCTGTGTCATTCATCTGATCTATACATGTATTTTTAAAAGGTCTACATTTTATTCCATTGCAAAAGTCTTTACAAGATATAATTCTTACTTTTATATCAGCCCAGCTTTCAGATCAGCACTGAGTATATAAAATCTAGAAAGGAAATGAAGTGTTGCATAGAAATAATTTTTTATTATTATTATACACTTAGGGATAATAATTTGGGTAATTTATTGTTACTGTCATGGGATAATTCTCTCTTAAGTGAGCACATTGATGGTTACCAGCATGGCATTTTTACTGTTTGTAAGAACATATAGGTCAGGAAGGGAGCTTCTGGATGCTGGTTCTGTTCCCTTGATGTTGCAGTCAATCACATTATCTAATAAAATGCCACCTTAAGATACATTAATTTTTTCCCCTTTACTTCTGTTGGAAGAGTGATGAAAAAACTTAGAACCTTGCTCTGATGGTGAGAAATTTTCAGGCAAAGCAAGTCTGTGACCAAGTTTTTGTACATTTGTTCTTGTGCCAGCACTGCACCCTAGCTTATATAGATGTTCTCCCTCAATGGTCTTTAGTTCAATTCAGTCAGTTCCTGTATGTCTTAACTCTGTGGAAATCCATTTGTGCAATGTGGAAACTTGTGACCGTACTGGAACACTTCAGAACTGTTTTATAGATTTTGGATGAGTAAGAAGCATAGAGAGATAGATGCTAAAGCTTGCCTGTGTCTGAAATTCTGAAAGCTTCAATAGATGGATTATACCATATAGAAAATTTGCTGTCTGGTAATTAAACATGAGTGATTTCATAAGAGTTTTCATTCACTTCTTTCATGGTCTAATAATCCATACTATTTTTCTTGTAAAAATCTGGGCAGTGAAAATGCAAGGACTGCCTCTGCCAGCTTAGTACAATTTCACTTGCCATTATGTCTTTTGCATGCTGTTCAGACAGATTTAAAAGATAGAGGATGGAGGAATTCCATTCTTGTGCCATGAGCTTACAGCTTAAACTTCAAGGGTGATCACAGTTTGAAGTGTAGAACAGGTGAAGAACGGTCCAAGAAGAAGAAAGCAAAGAAAGAGGAAAGGGAGAGCATCTCAGTCTTACGATTTTTCAGTTGACACGTTCTCATTTTGAAGTTAGGATATTGAAGACGAAGGAGGAAAATAAAGCTCAATGGAGCTCTAAACTTACAGAAATTTGTTTACTCTTTTTTTCTGTTACTTGAGTGCTTTTCTTACTCCTGGAAGGACAGTACAGGTTTTTTTTTTCACCCTTCCTATATGTTTCTTTTAATCATTTATATGTGGGACTTTGTGCCACCAGTATGCACAAGGATCAAAGGAAATAACTACTTCAAGTACAACTCTACTCCAAGTAATGCATTTGGATTGAGTGCCAGCACAAAAAGCATTTGAGGAAGAACAGGGAAGTAGATCTGAGACAATGCTGAATAAATAACAATCCATCAGTGCATATCACAGTGCATGGTAACTTCAGAGTATTCCAGTTCAGAGCAAGGAAAACACTGGGTCTTTTTTATGGTTCCTGGAACTATTTCCCTCGTAGCTCTTTGGTGTGTGTTTCTGAAGAGCTGCAGTTTGAGCTAGATCTTGGTTTGTTAAGTGTCAGTGTAGCTTCTGAAATCAATGGAATTTCGCTGATTTATACCTCCAACATACAGTAATAGGCAAACTAGTAATGTGCAGCAAGAGTAATAAACATCCCCTAATTCCTTATCAGAAGCTCATGCACATTGGCTGCATACCATAATTTTTTATGCTCATATTGTTTCATTTCCCACTCAAAAGCCATAGGCACAGTAAAGCATGTTTTCTTTCCAATTTGAATTTTAGGTCATTAAATGTACTGGAGATCTTCTTCACGCTACCCCAATCCTGTTAAATATGTTGAGCTGAAATGGAGGAAGAGAACTGGAGAAGCACTGAAGGACTGCAACACCCATCTTTTGGGTTTGTGGACCTCAGACTGGATGCCAGAGCCCAGAGTTAAGTGCCTTGGCTCCCTCAAGGAGGGTTATGGCATGTGTGTTTGAACAGCTTTGTTCAGTGACGACTCTATTCTGTCAGCACAGTGTGCTTTACGTCTCTACGGCAGTCACCGCGTTGCATAAGATGACTAAAACTGTGCCAACTGTAAAATAACGCAAAGGGAACAAAATCAGGGCTTTTACTGCGAGACTGAGCACACATGCTTATGTTGTGTAGCTGGAGAGGAAATGGACCGTGGCTCTCATCTGTGGATTTGGGAATTTCAGGCGCTCAAACAATTACTGATGTTGTCAGGGAGGTGAGGTGGTAATTGCGTGTACTGTCTCTTAGGGGTAACCTAAGTTAGGATGCTTTCAGTCACCATTAGCGCAAAGTCAAAGAAGTCAAACACCTTTGTTGGCATTTACACTTACTCTAAAACAGGCTTGGAGCGCTCAGATGTTCTGTCACAACTGAGGAGTGGTTTAAGTTGTCGTCTTTCAGCTGTTATTAGCTCTCACTTGAGACACCGCATCTGACTTTACAAGTGTGGATAGGTTTATCGTGTCTTATCATCTCAAGTACGGATGTCAATTTGTTATGTTACCAGGCTTGCTGTGAATGATTGCAGGATTAAAGGCAAGTTGCTTAACAGGTGTTCCAGCAGGCACCAAAAATGAAGGAGAGAAGCAGTTAGTGGCGTGATGGTGAGAGTGTGCATGTTGTATGTCATGGCATTGTGTCTACAGCAGTTGCCCAGAAAGTGGTGCAAATAAATTCACAAATAAGCACGCAAGAAAAATCCCTTACGGGGAAGATGTCACTTTTGGCTCCTCTCTGGATCCTCCAAATGCCCCTAAACCAGATTACTGGAGTCTGGAGAAGAATACTGGCAAAACACCGCTGTAGGCTTTCCCTGCCTCGTGCCCTCTATAGGGATTTGCTGTTATTCCTCATCGGAGTGAGACTGCTGGGTGGGATGGACCTTACGGCTGACATCATCCAGTTGCTCATGGGCTTTTAAGCAACCCCTGGGCTGTAGGGGAGTCTGTAGAGGGCACTCTTCAGTCCTTCAGGTGGAGCAAAACCTGCCTCCTGTGCAGCTGGAAATGGAAGGGGGCTAGGCAGGATGCGAAGAGAGCGCATGGCTGTGCGCTCCGGTAGTTAACTCACTCAGCAAGGAATGGGAAATTGGGCTCTCCACGGCTCCGTCATCACCACCTCTTTGTCGACTTGGATGGAGCTGTGCCAGCTTTCAAGAGCCGAAGAGCTCACAGGACAAATGTATTCCTTGTTACTCAGGCTGGGGCAGCTCTGGGCAAGTACAGAAGTCAGAACTTCAAATCCCTGGAGAGCCTGGGAGGGGCTTACCAGAGTTAGATGCCTTCAGGGTTAGGAGGCCACTGAACAGGATTTTTCATCATTTTGGACTTTAGTGTCTGTAGTTTGCTTTCAGTTCTTTGGATCTGGCCCAGGCTTAAGTATTATCCCTCACTCCCTATTGAAAGTTTATGGGAAAATCCAAGACTTAATGAAATCAAAAGAAGTCCTTCCAGGAAGGCTGTTCATCAGGATCTATCTATAAACTTCCAGTATAAACTAAGTGGCTGGATTAAAATCAGATAGGTAAACATGGGGGAAAAAAGCCCTGCTTATTGCAGCATGGAAGAAGACTTCATGCAGAAAGGTTAAAGAGTTTCCTTTGAGGGGAAAAAATGTAAAGGCTTCCTGATTGCTTTATCAGCCCCTACAGTAAAAACAGTAATTACTGCAATTTAAGACTAATGAATAAATCACTGTATTAAAATATGAACAAAAAAGTTTAACAAGCAATCATATGTAATAATTTGGCAGCACTGTTACTAGTGTGGGCAAAGCAAGCTATTCACCTAACCTTTGCTGCAGCATCCATTGCTTTGGGTTTTTTCTTTTTGTTCTTTTTTCCCTACAACCCAGAAAAAAATCTCCCTTCCTGTTTTCCAGCAAAGTTTTGTCATGCCATGTCAGATGTCTACAGAGTTGGGCTCACATTCCATCATTTCACCAATACCTGCTTACCCAAGCAAACAGGGCTGTGCAGATAGCTCTCTTGAAATCGTGTGGGTTTTGTCACATCACAGCTGTGTCACGGACAGGTATTTTCCAGCTCTGTCAGACTCCCTTTACCGCTTCTCTCATTTTACCCAACGGTCCCCAGCCTGAATCGGCATCCTTCCTTGTTTTTCTGCAGCCGCTTTCCCTTTTCACATGACGCCACAACCTCCTTCCTCCTTTCAGTGCTCCTCTTCGGCTTTCCTCCCTGCCCGCTCCTCCTGAGAAGTGACACCGAGCACGTTACCCGTGACTGATGTACTTCGTTTCACTAGCGAGGCCTTCATGTCAGTCTTGGTTTGGCCTGAAAAAAGTACGCGTAACTTCATTATCCCGGTAAACCGTTTGGTTCATTTACACTTGCTTTTGACGGCGCGGTTGCTGATGTGCCAGCATGCTTCCAGCTCCGTTGTGTACACAGTACAGGCCATAATTTAGAGGAAAATCGTGGCTCTTGACCGCTAACAGTACGGTTGGTGGTGTGCTAGCTATGGCTTTACATTTTTCTTAGAGATGGAAAAACTAGTAGCTGAGTGAGTCACGAAACCCAATGTAGCAAAATTCAGTTGTAAATGAAAGAGGAACATTTCCATATTCTTCATTTGGCTTAATTCCTGTGGCTAATGGCTGTGTATATACCATAAACATTGTGAAGGAGCAACCATGGAAACACTTGTTTTCTTGCATTGCTAAATTTACTCTGGGTTGAATATTAACACAGCGCCTGGCATTACTTTAAAAGCAAAAATAGCTAAAGCGTGACTCACTATGAGTCATTTACTGCTAGTCCTGCTATACTGCCTAGAGCTTGACATTGAACAAGTTGGCAGCCTGCATTGCTACATTTTTTTCTAGGAACTTTGAACACATTTCATTCTTGTGAATTCTCTTGTGCAACAATATTAAACACAGCAATGTGTTTATTTTGCTTCCAAAGTCGAATGAATCAGAAAATGGTGAAACAAAGAGTATTTTTCTTGGAGATTCTGGAAGAGCTGGATTCTGAGAATTATTTTTTAGCTGCAATAACAAAAAGATTGCATGGATGTTAAAAGTTAATTACATTTTATTCAGATTATGTAAGAGATGCTTTAAACATTTTAACATCTCTTTTCCTTTTTATTTATTTGCATTTTCAGCAAAGGCATACGTGGACTCAGAGTGTCGTCGGTTGTAGGTTGAGGACGTTTTCTCTTTAGTTGGCAGAGGTTTTGGGATGGGAAGGCAGTCGGCTCTAAGGGCCAGACAAAATGAGGCAACGGTGTTCCTATTGGCCTCTGTATTTCAAAGGCACACCCTAAATATGGTGCTGGGTATCTGACAGCGAGGAGCTTGCTGGCGGACTGTGGGAATGCCTATAAAAGATCAGCTGACTTCAGTCAGATGGGAAGGGGTAATGAGAGAGGGCTGAAACCAAAAGGAACTTGCTGAGGCAACCATGTGATGATATCCTGAAATACACTGGTAGGGCCAAATAGCACTCTTCACTATGCAAAAATTTTGGTTCCAGCTAAATGCTGTTTCTACCTAAAAGCTACTTTTTAGAACAATAGGTAACAAAAGCCTTTAATAATTTCCATATTTTTTTCTACTTTTCAAAAAATCGCTATGAAAATTGAAGAAAAATCTTATACCATCAGCGTACAACCTTCTGCATGTTTTTAAAGGAGGCACCGTAAATCAAATTAAAATCCTAATAATGTAAGTTCAAAACATCTACAAAAGTAAAAGCCCACATGTCTGGGTACGGTTGAAAAGCTTGCTATGTATCTCTTCCTTTAACTGCAGACGATGGAAATAGAGTCTGCATGGCACATTCATCTGTACATTTAATAATATATGCTGTTGCAGGATGTTTGTAAGCTAAAGCATTTTCTCTATCTAATCTGTTAGAACAACAACTTCAAAAAATTCTCTTGAAGTGGTTTCCCTATAAAAAAATCTCATTATGATGACTCAAGAGAGAAATAAGAATGATTAATTAAGCTTAACAGTGGCATCCTATGCACTGTCCTGATGTGCACTGTTTTACATTACTTCAACACAGATTTGTGAAAAAAGGTCCAAACATAACTGCACTGAAGAGACTTTTTCTGTTTAAAACTTAATTTTCAGTAAACCAGTAAAATAAGGTTAAAGTAATTTTTCTTTAAGTTTTCTCGACGAGCAATCATACTAAAAATGATACCATGTTATTTTCCTAAACCTAGAATACGAAAAGATTGTGTTACATCAAAGAGTGTAAAGTGGGACAGGGGTTTGATTTTTTTCTGTTTTACTTCTTTGACAGTGACCCCCAAATCACTGTTATTAAGATGGTTTCAGTAGTTACTCATGGTATATGCTCTTTAGCAATCTCTTCAGAGCTACTGAATAGGCTGTTCCTCAGCCACACCTCCAGACATGTTATGCAGAATATAGACATGAGAATTTATGTTAGGAGTAAGACTGTGCCGTTTGAAAGACAGCTTTGTGTAGGAGGTTTTTCTGCTCTGAGGATCATCAGAAAGATTGGAGCTGCCTAAGGCATGATACCTCTTGGGCATCTCTCTACACGCCGTGTAAGTCATGCCTCTATTAAGCGAGAGCAAATTATTCCCCTCACATATGCGTGTGTTTCTGTGTACACATTCACACGTATTGACACAGGGAGTATGGGCAGGGTGGTGACGTGGAGTCTTTCTCTTTAGGACGTATCAAAAGACCATGTGCCGAGCGCTAGATTGAGCACACAGGAGCACAGTCATCTAGCCCTGAATGTGAACTTCAGTACAAAGTATTGACTGTTTTTCATAAAGACATAAGAAATGCCCTGTTGAACTGAAACCAACATCCTGTTACATGTGTATCGTAAAATAACAGATGAAAACTCTCAGTTCTCAAGTCACTTTCCCTTCCAGTTATGAATCCAAGATAATTTTCTTTAATATTTTCGTGTGACACAACAAACAGAACACGTTATGCAAAGGTTTAAATCACGCACAGTGCTGAAAGAATTCATATCTGCTTGCCCACTACGGGCTGTGACAATATCCATCTTGTTGCATTCTTCTCCTGGATGTTGAAATGTGTTCGAGGTGCGGTATAGGCACCGATATGTCTGTGAGATGTCAATAGTAAAGTAATAGGAATTTTGCACTAACGAATCGTGTTCTGGGGATATATTCAGTTTCAGCACTGCTTTCAACAGCAGAACAGCAGAACAGAGACTTTTTTTTCCCACCCTTCATATTGATTTTAGCAGGTATGTCTAACCTGAGGAACTCTTTTTCATATATAATGGATGGGATGATTGGGATGTCATTCCTATTCCCTGTGAGTTGTGAATAGTATCATTACTAGTAAGCAAATTTGCCATTAAAGGTAGGGCTTGCATACCGTGAGCTACAGATGGCCACAAAAAACCTGTTCTTTGTTGCACTATTTTTTATGTGACTGTGCCCTTATAGAACCAACCTTACTGACTAAGATTGTCCTGTGAGCCTTTAAAAATAGCCTTTTTGCTGCAGTTTGTCTGAGGTTGATTCACAAGCATAGTCACACAAGATCCAGTAGCATCATTGGACTGACTGTTAATCACTGTCACCTTTGGAGAAGAAGAGACTGTATGTTAAATTGCTGATTTCTAAACAGCTGCCAAATTCTCCTCTTTCTCAAAAGCTGTTAATGACGCAGATTTCACTGCTTCTGGTTTTTGGTTTTTTCCGCACTTAAAAAAATCTATGGCAAGCCTTTTATACTTATGGTGGCGGGTGTTTTTGTGAAGTATTAGTGGACAAATTTGCCCTGAGATTACTACTACAGACCAGAAACTGCAAACAGATGTTTGCGATTGAAAAGATCTTCCAAGTCATGAGAGTCCTCAGTCTTGGAAGAGTCAAGTCACCAAAGACGATGGGAGTGAAGAGACATGCTTCTCCCTAAGCAAGTTAGAAAATCCTACTTGAAGGCAGAACTAGCTTGTGTATTTCAGATCAGCTGTGGCAGTAGAGAAATTCCGGATATTGAAAGTTGACTTTCTGCATCAACACTGCGCATTACAAAGTAATTTCCTAAATCCGCATTTAGGACTCTAAATCTGGAGCCATATTCTTAGTTTATATATAAACTTGGAGTATTGCTTTAGCTCCCTGATTGAGAAACTTGATTATCATCTTTATTATGTTGCCCTCTGTATATCGGGGAAAGTCTGCAGCTCAGGGTGAATGTCTACAGGCGTGTGCAGACACATTGAGTTCCTCTGCCTGCGTTGTCTCCACATCTACGCAGTTCAGTGCCATGCAAATGTGGCTACACAAATTCTGAATCAGCACTAGCCTCCATCATTTCACCCAAGGGAATGGGCAAAGGAGCTCTGTTTATACCTACCTGTGTAGATGTGCCCTCAGATTCTCCAAAATTCCAGAGAATGAACATCATAATTAGAACAATGTGCTCATACTTCTGCTTATATAGATGTCTCTACATGTGGGTTAATTTGCTTTTACTGCTTGTTCCTCCTGAGCAGAGGTCAAGCCTCTGCTTGAGACATCAGCATGATTAATATTACACTGGATATCTAGCACAGTATCTTTATTGTATTTTTTTAAGCAGGTAAAAATAGGTAGCAAGAATTGAGAAGCTTTTAATAGGCTGTGAACCTGTTGACATACCTTTTCTTTAAAGAGGAACACACACAAAAAAAGAAAACATTCTGTATGTACGATGTATGAAGCTTATTACAAAATTGCTTGGATAGAGTTGTTTAAAGAAAAAGATCATGGTGTTTGCAGTTTAGGTATTGTTTTAGACCTCAGTAAAATACTACAGAATGTGAATCAGTTGATGGTTATCTGTGATGAGCAGGTAAACAAAAGATTTATTTCCCAATGGGTTTTTCATATGATGGTGGCAAACTCCATTGCACAACAATGGTTACATTCCAAAGCTGCAACCAGATTCTGGAGGGCTTAATTTCACAACTGCTTACTGTGTCCTATTGCATTACAGTGACCTTTCAATAAAGAAGGGAGATTGCTGGTTTGTTTTTTTGTTTTTTAACTTAAAAACCGAATGAGGATATAGTGCAGTGCCCTACTTCTACATAGCAAATTATGTCCTTGACATTTTTAAACTATGTCCTCTAGTAAAATATTCAGAAGCACCTTTTATCAATCTTATAATGCATAGATCTACTTAAGCTTTGCATTTACGTTGGCAATACAGTTAACTAAAAAAAAGTAATTCTGATAATGAGAGACTGACATTAAAAGCATGTTTTTCTGATGTAGCAGCTTATGTATCATCCTTCTGACATATCAACATAACAAAATTATTTATTTTTTTGGTTTCTATGTGTTGGCTTTTTTCAAGGTGAACTTACACAGCCCTGATTTCTAAAAAATTATTTGGTTGAAAAAATAGCTACAAAGCCAAAATGAAATCATGTTAACATGGTATGATATAAGAAGGGTATAAAAAGTCATCTAAATATTATTTAGTTCTTGGATGTTGCAATGTATTTTGTGCTCACGACAGCCCCTACACAGTGACTTATTTTTGAGTTTGAATTTTAATAACATGAAGCACTCTGCTACAAGTACACTCTTACTTCATAGTGTGAAACACTTACGTAATCTTCCAAATCACTTCAGTGAAAAATTACTCTGAAGCTGATAAACGAAGATGGTATCCAGCAAGCTGAAAAGGCCAGACCTGTAATGAAGAATATTTAGCTATTGGGCCTGGGAAGGCAAGGTGGAGAGAAGCCCAGCAGACACCAGCCGCAACCCGAAAAGAGCAGCTGGGTAGGTAGTTTCTTACAACATGATGGTCTTAGACCATCTGTGTCTCAAACGACTGTGGACGTCACATTTAGACCTGAGCTGGCATTAAGGGAACAGTGTGCATGTTCTGAGGCTTGAGTAAATGCCTTTTGCAGATAACTGAGTAGTAACTACGAAGCCCATCCTCGGCTACAGCCTTGCCCATCATCCACATTGTTTGTGCTGGGTGTGTGCTCGGGTGCAGGCTTCCGTCCCGCTCCGGGAGATGCTCTGGATGAGGAAGGCTGGAGGCTGCGAGCCTGACCCCAAGCTGTCAGTCGTGTGGTTTGATCTGATCAGGCGCGAGTAGATTTGAGCACCTACCAACCGCAGCTCACCAGCAGATCCCATCACCTCTGCTGTTTGTAGTCATTACTTGGATGCTTTGAGCCTGAGCTACAGCTGTGCTGGCAGCACGGTACCAGCTCCGAGACCTAAATACTTTGCCTTCAAACAGCTGTTGACCCTACAGTATAGACAGAGGCCAGGAATTACCCCTGAAATTCAGTGAGAATTAAATGGAATGTATAACACTAGCTTCGAAGTGGTCTGTATTGTTAGTATCAACAGACATCTTCAGAAGAGTCCATGGCTCTGATGCGATTCCTAGCAGAGAGGAAAGGTCACTTCCATACCGAAAGTCCCCCCCGCCAAAGTTTCCACACCAGAAGGAAGCTTTCCGTGGTGCCAGTGAGTCTGAAAGCAGTGTAAGCAATTAGCAAGAAGAGCTTGAAAATTCCATCGCAAGAAGCAAGACTGCTCAGGAGTGGAGACGCTTGGGATTTTTCAGCCTGATTAGCTCCACTGACAGGGAGGTGATGTATGCTAATTACAGCTCCTTAACCTCCTTAGAAGCAGTTGCATAAAAGCACAGAACATCTCCATGTTGAAACGTACGGCGCTGCAGCATTCTCTGGCTTCTCTATGTTGGTATTCTCAGACCATCTGTACAATCCATTGACCTGCCTGGATGATGCATAGAAAGGTGTGTCTGTGAGCCAACCCGTCAGCGGTTGCAGGTACAGGAATGGGAAAGTTGCTCATTAGGACATGTGGCTGAGTAATACAACCCCTGATATCATCTCTTTGGGTCAGCCAACCTTTGAGAAGGGATCATGAAAACTGCGGTGCAGTATTTAGCCAGCGCAGGTCTGAGCCAAGCGTGGAGAATAGAAAGGAGTTTTTTATGAATGTCATTTCAGTTTTACCAGGTGATATTTCCTACTCTGGTGCAGTTTTTATGCTGTCTTCATTATAACGAGAAATAATGGCATTTGATCTATAATAGGCAATGTAATGAATTCTGATTGTTTGGTATTCCTTGGTGAGGGAAGGAGAGATCAACACGATATTTAAATTAACTTTGTAAATACAAAAGTCTCGTCATAGATAATGACTGTCACAATTTTTTCCAGGAATTTCAATGAAAGGATGTTTTTCAACTATTTTTCAACACATATTTCCAGGTGATTCATGGGACAGACTGTTTAAGTGTTAAAACAGAAAAGCAGTCTTTAGGCCCAAAAACGTTTTAAGATACTGTCTTTAAAATAAACAACAAAGGATCTGAACAAAAGATCGAGCTTGAAATAATGCATTCTGTTCTGCTTGTTTTCTAGGCAGTTCTCTTTAAAATGATGGTAGTGTTGTAACACCAAAACGTAATTCCCTTATAGAAATAAATTCATAAACAATAATTAAATAATAAGGGATGTTTCACATATGCAGCACTAGAGTTTAATCTGGAAAACCTTGCATATTGCATAGGCTAAGTTTTATGAGACACTACAGGAAGCACTTCACACCATCATAAAATATGCCTAGATTTTATGCAGGTCATCAGCATTGAGGCAAAAATCATCCCTACTCTGCAGTGAACTTTTTCTTAAAGTTCCATACACATTTGGTTTCAACATTATTTCAGATGAAAATTAACATTTACATGAAACCTCATGACTGTAAACATGGCAAGGAGATGTTAGTGCACTTTTTTTTGGAGAAATTGCATCTTCTAACTGGTTAGGTGTTGCGTGTGGGGATCCTTTTGTAACCACTGACGTTCACAATGTCATTTCCCCAGACCCTGTTGTAACTACTGACATTGCCAATCTTTTTACCTCTCAGTTAGCATTTCTTCAAGAGCTGAACTGGAAGCTATTTGACTGCTATTTCTCCAAAATCCAGCAAAAGTACAGTTTTCTGCGGAGGTTTGAGAGTAAATGTACAAATGTCTCGCTGTTCCTGAATGAGATTTATGAATTTTACATTCAGAAACAAGTGTTTTAAGCACACATTTGTGGAAATACCAACATACTTGAAGTGCTGATAGAAATGCATATATCGAGTTTGAACTTGGTATTAACTAATTCAGTCTGTCCAGAACTCTGAAGAATGCAAATGGCAGTCCTGGTGGACAGTCGGCTGAACATGAGCCAGCAGTGTGCTCAGGTGGCCAGAAGGCCAATGGCATCTTGGCCTGTATCAAGAACAGCGTGTCCAGCAGGAGCAGGGAAGTGATTGTGCCCCTGTACTCAGCACTGGTGAGGCCGCAGCTTGAGTGCTGTGTTCAGTTTTGGGTGCCACAGTATAGGAGAGACATTGAGGTGCTGGAGCGTGTCCAGAGAAAGCTGGTGAGGGGTCTAGAGAACATGTCCTATGAGGAGCAGCTGAGGGAGTTGGGATTGTTTAGCCTGGAGAAGGTTGGGGGAGACCTTATCACTCTCTACAACTACCTGAGAGCAGGTTATAGCGAGGTGGGGGTCAGTATCTTCTCCCAAGTAACAAGCGACAGGACAAGAGGAAATGGCCTCAAGTTGTGCCAGGGGAGGTTTAGGTTGGATATTAGGAAAAACTTCTTTACCAAAAGGATTATCAAGCATTGGAACAGGCTGCCCAAGGAAGTGGTGGAATTGCCCTCCCTGGAGGTATTTAAAAGACAGGTAGACGTGGTGCTGAGGGACATGGTTTAGGGGTGGTTTAGCAGTGTTAGGTTTATGGTTGGACTTGATGGTCTCGAAGGTCTCTTCCAACCTAGGTGATTCTGTGAAAGTACATGAGCTAGGCCTGTACCCAAGGGCATTGCAGGACTTCACCCAACACCGCTCTTCTTAAAACTTGTGTTTATGGTCTTTTAGAGTTACCAGTGTGGTATTTAAGCAGGAATTTTCCCCTTTTACTAATGTTTTTAAGATACTGTGTATATGTTGCATGCTGTGTATACATTCATGTCTGTAACTGCCCACTACCTACTCCTGTCAAGCAGCGTGCCAGCCACTGGCGATTCACTGATTTGAGCCCTGTCTCACACTCTGTCCTTGCAAGATCTCACTTCTTTGCTTTACAACCCCCGGGGTCTTATCTTTTCTGGTCAAGGGCCAATGGACGTGTTCTGTAGTTTTGCTCTCACAGTGGCAGTGCCCTCTAGCCAGATCTCATGCTTGAGATGATCTTCCTAGAAGGTCCTTTCCTTGAGAAACAGCCTGGGACTAGAGCCCTCTCTGGATATTCAATCTGGTTTGTCCTCCCTGAGGATCTAGATGTCCACTGCCCCTTATGGAGTGGCAGCAGGTGTGTGGAGGGCCGTGCATCAGCGTTGAGTTACACTGAGAGACCTCTAATGACAAGTCCTATAACCTTGCTCTTAAATCCCACCTGCTGTTGAAGTACGGACAACAGGAGGTGCACTCCGGGGGATTTCTGCTAATTCAGCTGATAAGCCAGCAAGGCTTTTAACTCTTCTGTATGAAGCCTACAGTAAAAGCTGCTCAATGTGCAGTCTAGCTTGTGTAATAGTAAATAAATCAAATGGCTTGTGACTGTATTGGTTTAGGAAAAAAAAAAAAACCACAGCAGATTCAAAATACCTGCTTTAAAAGTTAGGAAAACAAAGTGCACAAAAAAAAAAGCCTTTGCTGCTACTTTTATTAATCTTGTATTCTTAATTTACTTCTGTGAACTCATCTCCCTGGAAATAGATTTTGTGTTAAATCCTCTTGCTCACCACCACTTATGATTTTTTTAAGTTGCTTGGATTAAGCCATATTCTGATGCATATTAGCTGCTCAGAGATCGCATGGTGAGGCTGCCCAGCACAAGGCACATGTAGTAGCATAGTTCCTTTTATTAAGGCTGCAGATGTCCTTGCCAGTGCTTCACTGTAACTAAGTTTCCCTTCATTTTCATTTCCTTCATTTCTATCAAGAGTAGCCTTATTTTTCTACTTTCAGTTTTACTCAGTTATTTTTCATCCTTGATGAGTATTTTTGTTTTGGGATGCAACAAATGCAGACACACAGCTGTGGCAGCTACGAATTTCCCCCAGGTTTTGTCTTAAATACAGCAAATCTGGTGCTGTCAGTACCTGTTGTAAAGCTGTGGTTATCTGTTGCTTGCTACAGGGTAATGGTTGCAATCGTATTTTGCATCCGCTCAGGGTATCCACCCATAATGTGAGCAAGTAGTCTGACTTTCTTTTTAAGAGTTGCCTTATCCATACAGAATTTTGCAATACTGAGGCCTCAAGTTCAGTGAGCTGTTTTTCTTGTCCTAGTAGAAACTGAAAAAGACTTACATTTCCAGAAAGAAGGGACCATGTAATTGTGTAAAAGACTGTATTTACAGAAAATGTCATGGAACGTGGAAAGTACTATTTTTGCATCTTTATATCCATTGATATGTTGCAATGCTATAATAACTGCTTTTGCTAAACCTAAATTTCATGACTATTTAATCCATAGTTCCTGCTCACATGATGGAGTGATTTACCAGAATGAATTGAAAACGAAATCTCAAGTTCTTCACTTCAGAATTGAAGGGCACATATCTAGATACATTGAATAAGTTCTGAATGTTACAGGTTTAGAAGGTCTGAAGCTGAATTGTGTATGACCATTCTATTTCAACTGTTTAAAATAGCAATTGCTAGAGTAAGTGAAAGCAGCAGTTCATGAAAGCAGTATTCTGGTTTCCTGTCCTGTAAGAGACAGGCATACTGTTTTGGAAGAAAGGATAGAAACTTGAGCAGGGATCATTATGTCTAAGGAAAAAAAAAAATTCTTGACTTCCTCATTTAAAGAGGTTCACGTATAACTGTGAAGAAATACGTTTTCAGTTCTTTTAAATCATTCTCTTGATGTTCACATTTCCAATAAAGATATCGTCATTTCGCTGCAAATGATCTCAGTGCATTCTATGAAGTACAAAGCAACCATTCAATGCCAACAGGTTGAGGTTGAGACCTTTCAACTAAGATGGTGTAAGTGGAAATAGCCGCTCCCAGTCCATTGTAAATGAGAAGTAAGACCAGTTAGCTTAAACCACCATGAAGGTGACTTTTAAAGATTGTTCTGACTGCGTGAGCAAATCTTAAACAAACAGAATATACCTTTCTGACCACTGAGCCCTTTCTGTCTGTGACCTGTTATCTCACTGCGGGCTTGACACTTGCCTTTGTGGCTGGTCTCAGTCTTCCGCTTCTCCTTGGGCATCTTTATCCCTTCTCTCATGACACCTTACTAAGCATAGGAGAAGCTCCAAGACAAAGTCCTGTGCTCCTCCAAGAGTCTCTTCAAAACTGCTCTGCTCTACTGCACAGAGAGAACTGTAATCTATTTACGGGTGGGCAGATGGCATGCTGTGATTGTTATTCCTCATTGGCTGCAAATCCTGTGCATCCTATTATTTGTTACCCCGTCTTTGCTACCACCTCCAGACCAACCCACTTGTTTGTCTCCTCCACCTGGTTTGTCTTGCCTTTTTGGTTGTGTGATTCGGCGCAGAGATTGTCATTTTACCTAGTCTAATGCTGCTCTGCCCCAGCTGGCATTTAGGTGCTACTTCAATATATGTATTATATAATTGTAATATAATTGTAAAACTTTTGCAGAGAGGGAACAAGTGGTTTTATATAAAAAGAGCCTCATTCTCTTCCAAGATGCACCACATGCAAATATTTTGTGGGTTTAACTATGAGCAGAAGCTTATATCATATACATCTAAATAGAGCTACTTTGGCAGACACCCTGTGACAACAGCCAGCATTCTATGAATGTAATTTAATCAATGAACTGTATTTAAACCACTGAAATTTATTTAGTCTAAACAAATCCAGACTTTTTTATGACAAACGTTTAATCCTTCAAGATTGCATAACTGGGGGATTTAGGGATTAGTTAGCTTTGAAAATAGGTCATGGAAAACATCTACATTTGGTTAAAAGCTAATCAGGCAAGGAAATAAGTAAAATAGTATAAAAGCTTTAGAGAAAGTCTTTTACAAAATGAGTTTTATGTAATGGTACAAAGAATATTTTCTATTTATATAAGAGATTTAGAACATCATCCTCCCCTTCATTTACACTGCTAGAATTCAAGGGAAACTCCACTAAACAAGTGATACAAGTGTGTGCAGAGTTAGGAGTTGTATATTTTGTTTCTCTTGTGTCCAGTGCTTTAGAATAACTTCATATAAATCTATAAAAACTTCAAAATTACTATTACGAGCAGAGATTTGCAAGTATGGACACTATCAAAAGTGGCAGTGAAAACAGGGTTGTAATCTTACAAGTGGGGTTATGAAAGAAAAGCTTAGGAATCACTGCAATGGGGCTGTTGACCTAAATCTAAAAATCTCCCCAACTACTGAAGTCTGAATTCCTTCTTTCAACTACTGTTCAACTTTTCTTCCTCTCTTCACCTCTTTTGCTCTCTGAAAGAGGCTGTCTTCTTTCCAGGGCTGTCTGGCATCATAGAATGGCTTGTATTGTTAGAGGTTATGCAGTCTTATCATCTGGGTTCAAAAAGGGTTTGTTCTGTCAGGTTGTTGGAGAAATAAGTTCCAAAATGCCCAACAAGATGGTGTTCAAAGTTTAATCAAGGTCTTTGTGATACATAGAGAAAGAGATGCTTTCTCTGAGACGCGCTGTGTAAGTCTGTGTAACTTTGTGCTTTTGAGTGTTGCAAGAAGCAAAAAGCACAGAAATCTTCAGAACTGCAGTGCGGCTCGCAATGCAAAGTTAACAGGGATTGCAGACTAAATTTTTCTGCTTCATGAAATTTCTGTGTAGTACATGGAATGCTTTGCAGTTTAACATCGGCAAAGCTAAAATCCATCTCAGCGCAAGATCTGCACAGTCTTCTAGTCAAATGAACAGCTGAAGAACATTAAAAAAAAGGTTTTATTGGCCACAGTAGGTATCTCCTTCTCCAATATGTCCCAGATTAAATAAATGAATGTTCTTAACAACTATGTAGAGTTGCTGTAAAATTAGCTGATATTGTAATTCCCATGAATACAATTCCTGCAACCTTATCCTTTCTCTAACAAAACATACATTTGTCCTGAGTAAGGACTGTGGGGATTTAGGCTGCTGACAGGGTGTATTGTTGTTTATTTGTTCGAGGTTTTCTAACTTTCTAAAATTTCATCGGTTCAAGGTAACTTGAATGTAACTAACCAATTTTTCTCTTTCTTTATACAGTTGCCCTTGGAACACATGTAGTGTTTTATTTTCTACCATAAAAAGAGTTTTAGTAAGTGTCAGTTTATATTGCAGGCATGTGATACTGAGATGGCAGCTTCGTTACAGAAACTTTGAAAAACATGCTAAAGGTTAGCTTAAGTTGAGCATTGAAACTTAAGTAAATTAATAATGAAGCTTCTCACTAGGCTGGGAAAATGAGAAAGGAGGAAAAAAATACACAGCAATGCATGAATCATTGACTTGTGATCCAAAATTCAGTGTTAAGAGTCCCTTGTAGCACCATGAAAATCTTCTCTGCTGTAGTTCTGTAGGACTGATCTCCTCTTTGTTCTTTGCTGTTTTCAAGTCTTATTTTATAAGCTATTACTTTCTATGCTGTGCCTCCTCAGTTACCTCATTCCTCTGTTAACCATCTGATCAGATGCTTTTTTATGCCTCTATTTTCTTGTTTTATTTAACACAGTACATTAGATTTTGGTTCAGATGCGAAGCAGGAAGACAAACGGCACAGGGTTTTGATCCCCAGTTCTAGGCTCAGATCTGAACTCCTCAGATGCTGTGAGGCTGTTGAGGGGCCAGAGGAACAGCAAAAATCAGTGGAATGCAAAGATGGCCCGCGCCACTCCTCTCCTCTGTGAGCCATGCAAGTGCCTCAGAGAGGATGGTGGTATTTTGAGCTTTATTAGCTGAGCTGCAACACTGGGGAGTCCGCACAGATCTAAGCTTGATAGAAATCCATGAAACTTTTTTTATTCAGAGCTTATTTTGGTGCTGGAGGCTCTTTGGGTTGTAAATTCCATCAAATTTCTTTTGTCCTTGTGCTTGACAGATATGGCAAAAATAGCCAAAAATAGGATTTTTGTTTGTTCAATTGATTAAAATAGAGAATTTACTATATGTTGAAAATTGTGAAAATACTTCCTGGTGAAAAAAGGGACAAGTTGTTGCTTTGAAATGATATGCGGTGTTCCAGCGTTGACTTAACTGTAGTGTTCTTGTTTGTGTAACTGCTATGAAACTGGCAGGAATGGCAATTCCGGCTTCACGAACCCTAAGACTGCTCTAATGCAACCTCTCCTTGCAAGACCTACCGCCTGCTTCTCCTGCCTGCCCTATTCCAAGTCTTGAACACCTACAAGTCCCTTGTTGGGGCAGTCAGAGAAACGAGGGCAACGGAGCCTCTCCCATGCAACATGGCTTTGAATTAGACCTTTCGACTTCCTTGCCTTTGACTGCCTCCAAGTCTGGCAAGAGTAGGATCTTGTGGGCCTCGCGATGGCCAGTTTTCCTGAGTCTGCAGGAGGAAATTTGGGACATCTACTGCAATGAGACTGTTTTGTGTTTGGACAAGTTCCTTTTCCCCCAGGAACTCGTCAGAAAATGAGACATGAAAAAAGGTGTATAAACCCACAATGTTTTCTTGAAACATATGAAATTGGTCAACTTTCTGTTTTTCGTTGCAGAATTTGTGGCTGGCATTAGTTGATAATCAGTTGCTTGTGAAGCATATTTGGAATTACGGCTGGTTTGTGGGACTTTTTGCAGCATCCTGTGCAAGCTGGCAGGAGTCAAGTGAAATTGCAGGGTATCAGAGAAGCAGAGAACTGTCATTTAATACAACTTTCTTGAAGACATTTAATTGCTGCAATTGAGGAATTCATTTAAACATCTATACTTAAATGCTGAATTTAGAAAATTCCACCAAGAGGCTGAGATAGCCTGTTCTCCGGTATCCATTTTTGCCTTTATTTTCTGGAGTTCACCCGTCAAGTACTTTCTCAAGACCTTTCAAATGTAGATTAATTCCAAGCATTAGATTTAGTCATGAATCCCCTGGTATAACTGTGTACATAAAAATGCAGATAACGTGAAATATTTATTTGTTCAGGACAATTTTTGCAGAACCAGCTGTTGAGTCTGTGACATAGAGACTAGACTCCCTTACAGGGGCGTTCAATCAGAGCAGCAGCGTTTGTTTCGTTATGCAGTGGTATATGGTTTTGATGTTGACTTTCATATTCAGTTGTTTATGACCCAAATTTTAGTACTAGCTTTCAGTTACCGCAGAGTTCACTGCGTCATCTAACGTGAACTAACATTAAAGAATAATAAACTCACGGGGGAAAAAGAGACAACAAGCTGTCCTTCTTGATACTTTACAGTCTAAAGACAAGCAAATCAACACAAATGTGTTTGATACGCCAAAGAAAATGTCTATGCTAAAATCAATAACCTGAACTGCAGTCCCCAAGTCAAGCTCTAGCTATAACTGTTTCTTTGTTAATTGAGTAGACACTTGTCTTTTATTAACCTCTGACAAACACGGGAACACAAGCACCATGACAGGTCAGTCGTAAGTAAATGCTATGCAAAACACAGTAGTCATTTTACAGTCAACTTTTTATATTTGTTGCGTCACAAAGATTTATTGAAGAGATAAAAGTGGTTATGGAAAACACTGTCCAGTAACTATGGCAACAGTTATTTGATCTCACAATAATTAGCTTAGCATTTGGTTGCACAATACTTTCACAATACCTCCTTGGTTAGTTCATTAAACAAAATTAGCTTTTGTTTGAACTTTCATCATTTGTTGTTTTAAGATTAGTCTAAGTTCAAAAGAATTGAAAAATATATTTTCAAGCTGCTATTGTACGTGAATAATTTATGCTATAAGTGAATTTGTTAACGTCATTATGCAGTAACACTGAATATGGTTCTAGATGTATTTTATTGGTTTAACTGAGAATTACTTAATATATAGATACAGGTGTACACACAGTGTCAGTGTGGAAGATTTGTGAGTGCCTGCATGAATGTCAATATCTGCACACACATTTTTACCCCTCCTTCTCCCCCCCCACAGCAATCAGATAGCCTGTAAGTTACACAGTCACAATTTCCTTTTTCCTCTCAGTTCTGATTCACTATTTGGTATTCCCTGCCTTGTTGGCAGTGCCTTTTTCTTGTCGCTGCTACAGGTGTTGCTTATGGTCTGTAAGTTATTAAATACTGGGGCTTCATTCTGTTAAGTTATAAGGATAGACAGAACAAAAGGCCCATTCCTTGTTTACTGCAGACTCGTCAAACCCTGTTCTGAACGCAGACTTAGAACTTCTGTTGTGCATTTTGTATGATACTCATTACTACAGTATCTGCAAGCATTAATGAATTTGTTTTTACATTACCCATATGAGAGGATTATTATTATTCCCACTTGACAGATGGGAAACTGAAATTCAGAGAGATTAATGTAAATGTTTTTGGTAGCTTTTGAGAAGCCTAGGACTTCATTTATCGGAGTCGTTATATGGCAGGCAGTTCCCACTGACTTCAGCATTTATGCAAAACAGACTGCAGTCTTACGTCAGGTTTCATAGGTCATCTCAAATCACTCCTTTTTTAAATTTGGAATAAGGAAACTCCCTTCCTGACTTCCCTTTTCCTTTCCCTACCAGTCTTCTGTTCACTCTGTCCCCCTCAGGCTGCTTTTCCCAATCTTCCTCTTTCCTCCCCAAGGCTCGCGTCTTAACCCGTTTTGATCAGAAAGCCTCTTCCTCCACTTAGTCCACTTACTTCAGGCAGGGGAATGATCATCTTCCTTTCTTCTTGCTGGACTCATGCCTAGTCTAGATGAAATCTCAATATGACTAAGTCCAGAAGCCCAGAAGAGAATGTGCAGATTTCAGCTTTTCAGGAAGTTATTGTTGGGTAAAATGGACAGATTCTTCTAGGAAAGACAAAAATTTATTCCCAACCCAGAGATGACTTCAGGTCCCTGCTTCAGCACAGAGGGACATTGGAGCTGTCCAAAGAACAAATTGTCAGAATTACAGATGTAAAACTGCAAAGTTTTCCTTAGTTTTGTGATTTTGGTGCTCTGGGTGCACTTTTTGGACTGAAATGCAGTCAGTCAGTCTCAGTCCAAGTGGGTACCATTTAGCAAAATTATAAGCCATATATTGCTGTATTACTAACACTGCTATTTCTGATAAAACTGCTGAATGTGCTCTCTTTGTGTATGTTTGAGAACAAAATATCATTAATTTAACTTATTTGATACTAGCTTTGTCAAATGGCTTTACATTGGGACATGAAAGAAATTTATAGATCTCTCTTTAATAATTAACCTTTGATTAAATTGCTGCTATTTTATTGCACTATATACAATAGAATGGTTTAGCCTCTTCTTCACAGATAGAGCAGAAAAGTGGCAGAGCTCAATATCCACAGGAGAGGTAAAGTCTTGGGACTGATACAGAATATAGTTATCCTTTGCAGTGGGTTGTTGTAGGATTGATCCTCTTGTAGTGCTTGCAAGAGTCTAGCAGCAAACTTTGGAAAGATTGCAGGTCAGAGTTTATCCATATTTTAACAGTAAAGAATGTTATATTTAGTCCCATCTCAGACAATTTGTTCATCTATGCTACTATTCCATCCAGATATTAGCACCGACAGTATTGGCAGGACAGCAGAAATACTGGAGAATTCTGCTTGATGCCCTGATACCTTAACAGAATATATTCTAAGTGGCAAAAATTATGTATTTATTGGGCATTAGGTCTGGTGAGGCCAGAAAGAGAAAGCAAGTTTCATCTGTAACAAATGTCTTATTTATCTGGAAGTACTGTAAACAGAAATCTTATCATGTAGCAATTCATAGCTTCTGGATTTGTGGGCTGAATTGCTATCACGGGTTTTGTTTGTGCTGGATGAGAAAGATAATGAGATTAACAGAGTTTACTAGAAAAATGGTTTTCAACTTTTCTACCTGAAGCCAGACTGAAAAGAGATTCACATGTAGGTTTAAGGCAAATTCAGAGTAGTGACTGGTAGCTGTAAGAACAGAGATCTTTTCACATTTTTGGAAGCAGAAAAAGAGAAGCTGGTGACATTTTTTGACAAGCAGAAGTCTAGACCCGTCTCCAAAGACAGCTTGATGAGCTAGGAAATCCAGCAGACAGTATGGACTAAATAATGAAGAGTATTAGGGGAAATCCAGGACACTTGGAATCTCATAAACAGCTTCTTGTTTGTGGGAGAACTGGTCTATAGCTCCTAGTCCTACTAATATCGGTGTGATTTGTCTATTGCTAATGCAGCAGTTACCAATTTCACACACAGGTTTCACACGTGAAGGTGTTGGCCCTTAGAAAACAAGCCTAAGTCTCATAAAGATTAGTTTCCTTCTCTTAGATCCTCCAGTCTCACAGACCACAGACTGAAAACCAGTGACCTGCAGCTCATTAATGAATTGGGCCTTAACTTGCAAATCCTTGAAGATGGAAATGTTAATCTTAAAATATTTTCAAATGGCATGGATACACAAAGCACTAGTAAATAGTAAATAGCGCTTCAGGACTTGTATTACAAATAGTACTAAACTACAGAAGGAACTTCCAGAATTTAAAAATTCACAAGTGCTTTACTCAGCGTAAACATATATATAAAAAGGCCATTATATTTAAGATTAATTGTTGAAATTAGTATTTTGTGATTTTTAAAGAAAAGTTACGTTCTGTACTTGCTGATTGCCTAAGGTTTGACTGTCAGCTTCCCAAGTGTGCAGACACCTATTGTTCAAAATACTTGCTTCTGCAATAGCTCTAGCTGTAGCAAAATACACTCAAAGCTGAGCTCTTTCTTAAAAAAAATGTTCTGTTCATGATAGTATTGGCCCAAAACCTTTCAGGTGAAGGATTCATATACGGTTTCATATATATGCATGGGAATTACGGGTATTCAGCTCCCTTGGGGAGTGTTTGGGTATAAATCTTGACTTAAATGCTGCAATTCTGGCAAACAACCGGTATCAGAGGAGATATGAATGCTGGAGTTGCTTGAGAAGGAATGGATTGGAAAGCGTAAAGAGAGTGTGGTTAAAGCTGCAGGAGAGGGAACCCTTTCTTTGCGTAAATTAGAACAGAGTCTGATTTGCTGCAACTGTGTCCGTGTGCAGACTCGAGTTTACACGAGAGGCTGTTTTCACAAGATAAGCAACCATGGATTTACCTGTATGTCAAAAAACTTTGCATTTGGTACATGCTGTTTCATCCTCTTAGCAATCTCCGAAGAAAATATCTGAGCAAAGGTACACCATAATTTGATCAGCTGGGTTTTCTGCTCTGGTTATGGAAGTAATTCATGTGAAAGCCATTAAACAACAGATTTTGATTCAAAAACTTAACAGGCAAGGTCAGATTTCGTGAAATGTGTGCCCAATCTGGTTCCTCTTTTCTTTCTTTAAATTGCATTTGAGAAATAGAACAGGCAGGGTCAGATTTCATGAAACGTGTGCCCAATCTGGTTCCTCTTTTCTTTCTTTAAATTGCATTTGAGAAATAGTTTCCTTTTGGATTGGCTCCTTCAGAGTTGCGTATTGAAAGAGCCAGTGTGGTCAGCAGTATGGGAGGAACAATAAGGGCATAAAAGATTTTGTTGATGTTTTAATTACTTTATTTTTCATTCTCAAGAATTAGTTTTCAAGTTAGTTATGAATTTGGGCATCTGGAAGATTTTAACTTCCTCTTCTTGAGTTTTAAGGAAGTTTTTACTTTTGTTGTCTTCTCTTTCTAAGAAAAAAAAATAATAGCCCAAATTTCACCAAAACGTGGCCTTCCAGTAATTATTGCTTCTGTAGACTCCAACTGAGTATTTGATTCAACAGAATCTTTTGATCTAAGAGATGGCTTTACCCCTTTATTACTGTAGAAATCGTGAATGTAAGATATAGTCCAGGATGTGTCCTGAACATGTGATTCTGAAAATTCTTCCAGGTATTATGCAGGTTGTCTAGCTGGAGGAGACTGGAGATTTTTTGGTATGAACAGCTCTTTAAAAATTAAACCCCAATACCAAAAACTACTGTTCTATCATTTACATTAATGTAAATCACAAATAAATTAAAAAAAACCCCATTGGAATAAACCCCAAGTAATCAGTTGCATTATTGAAAATAGGATTTTGCTTGTTTTTTCCTTAGCCTCTAATTCATAGGAGAACTGTAAAATTAAATCTGCTCTTTCGAACTTTGAAAAGAAGAAAAAGTCTTAAATGCAGTCCCTAATGTACATAGTTCTTATGGACTAATTCACAATGACAGGTCCCTGCTCCAAGCAGCTTACAGTACAAATACTTTATGGAATGTGATGTGCAAGAGAAAATGCACATTGTTTGTTAATTCTGGAATATTCGCTTTGGTGCATTTATATAGGATTAGCTATGGATTCGGTATCCACACAGTGTAGTGTGCATTTTCAGTCTCTTCTTACAGCTCTGTAAATAAGCCTCTTATTTGAAGCAAAATGCTTAATTGAATTTTCTATAAGCTGGGTCTTTCTTCTATTGTGTTCCCTTTGATTGGGAACTCTTCGGGGAGAACACGAGTGAAAATTCCAGTTAAAAGACTTTGCACAGTTTGGGTGCTACTTGAATGTAAATAAACCTGGAAAGTAACAAATAATACTCACTTCCAGCTACACAGAGTGATCAGAAAACATTTCAACTCATAAAACATCCTTGTGAGAAATGTTGCTTGTCAGTCATCAAACACCTGTATTGTAGACCTGCAGTGTAGACTGTGGTTGGCAAGATAAGAGACTGTTCAACAGCAGATACTCCCTGTTCTCTACACTTATTAGGCTTGTGAGTCTCGTTAACACAGCAGAAATCGGAGCATAGGCATATTCCTGACCTAAGCAGCAAAGCTGAATGTCCAACTACGTGTAATCAAGGAAATATTTTTATTGCCCTATAAAATACGGAGTTTGATAGGTGCAAGAAGGCACTAACCCTACATAGCTCGCTGGGCCACTTGCCTGGGTTGTTGATACCCTGACGTAATTCTCTGCCTTGGTCTGTTAATTCTCCTTTGCCTCTGTGCTTGGTGCCTCGTAAAAGGAGTGCGGATTGCTAGGACTAAACAGAAGTGAGATACGCATTGAGTTCTGGAAGGGCATGCTGAACATCAAAAAACAGTTCAGCAGCGCACGTTGCTTACTCTTGATTTCATCATCACTTTTTCCTAAGCCTGTTTTTTTTCTGGGTTGGAATTACATGTTTATTCAAGCTATTGCCAGCTGAAAAATGGCTTCATATGAAGCCAAGTGCATCTGTGAAATAATCGCTTGACAGCTGACTTGTCTGTTCCTAGAATCATGTTTCTTAAGCAGAAAGTGGTAGAATACTCAAATGATCCAAAGCAGCTACTCGCTTACTAACAGCTGCGGATGAGGAAACATGAAGAGTTCAGGCTGGAAAAAGGCCATCCTGATAGGGGAAGTAGAAAGATTATTATTCTGTTCTTCAAAATGTAGATAAGGGGCAGCAACATGGAAGCTGCTGCAGTCTTTATCTACTAAGAGGAAAACTAAACAGAGATGCTGGGATCCTGCTGCACAGTTGATGAATGTTTCAAGTATTACCCAAGAGGAAAAATGCTTGAAAGCCTGACAGTTAATTTCCTGTGGATGAATTACAGGCACTGTTAAATGGAGAGTTTTGCTTTTGACTTCAGTAATACCAAGATTTCATCCACTGGGAAAAAAAAAAAAAGACTAGAGAATAGTTTGAATTTGCCTGTCAGTGGCATTTGGAAAGGTTCTGGGCCCCGTTTGGCTTTCCTCTGTGTTTTGTACTAGGTGTGCTGGTTGTGCCCTTTTATTTCTTCACTCTCACATCTAGGTTGACTCATCATCACGTTTCTGCTGAATGTCCAAAAGCGTGTTTGATTGTGGTTTATTGCTTTGGTGAATGAGGGACATTGCTGATATGTTGGAGGCTATTCTTCTTGCTCTTCGCTGCACTTCTGAGAAAGGACTTAACAGGTACTGGCAGACAACCGTATGTCATCATCACCTGTTTTGAAATGCAGCAGCCCTTAAGGCCATATTCTGCCTCCCAGGTAGTTAATATGATGCCTTGTAGAGCCACCACTTCAGAATTTAGAAAGGAGACTCATCAGTATGCTGGTGAAACACAGACATGTCTCTCTCTACTCAGAAGAACCTGAAAGTTCAGCATCTCCCGTGAAGTAATGCTTGGATGATATTGCCAGCTGGCTGTGTTGAAGCTACCTTACTTTCAACCCTGGGAAAACTAAAGTGCTGCTGCTGAGTAAAGGTCATTGATATAAGGAGGTTTATTCTGCATTTGTCTCACTGTTTACCCAAGCTGAGTGTTCACAAGTAACAAAGCCACGCTAGAGGTCTCAGAATCTCTTAGGACCATGCCCTTTTCACAGAGAATCTTCTGTGGTGGATTATTAGGATGTATTTTTTTCTCACTACCCAGTTTGTGCTGTTTGTGGTTTATTTTGCTTGTAATTTTATCAGAATAGCAGCGTGTACCTTATGCATCAGCGCTTACAGATGGGCTTTTCTGTGGCCTGTAATTTGTTGATTCACCCAGATGGCTGCTCCCCAGTTTGCACGCACCTTTACATGGCTTGGGTTTGGATTCTTTATCCTAACTGTAACCAGAGTATCAGGTTGACTGTAGAGGTGCACCATTTCTTTTTAATGAAGCAGATTCTGGCAGTGTATCTGTTTCTTTTGAGCTCTTCGCACTGGTATCCGTTACCTTCACAATTAGGGTATCCAGAGCATGAAACCTTCGTTAGCTTCATCTGTGGAGGCATATGTACTCATTCTACTTAGGCAGTCTGTGGTGATGTCTTCTTAAATCATCAGCTTGATCATAATTTTAGTGTATTGAGACAGCATGAAATAAATTCAGTTGACAATTTAATCATGAAATGAGAGGCGTAAGTCCTGAAAAGCCCTAAAATAAGAGGCTTTGGCACTGTCACAAGCCTGCAGTATTAATGTGTTTCTTTGAAAAAAATTGTTTGGGTACTCGTTAATTTACAATCTTGCAGCCTTAAAATTCCAGCGGTTCAGCAGACCAACACTATAGATGTTGATTTCTGTTGCATGTTACTGAACTTTTTAACATACAGGATTATATATATATATTATATATTTTCTAGCAAGATGTGGAATTCCCAAACTCTCCAAACCCCAAAGTATGGCTTTTCAAAAACCTTTGCTGTCATCAAACCTAAGACCCGTTTTACACTGTCTATTAGAATAGATTGTGAATAAGCTGAACAAATGACAACTGCTGTCACCGATGTGAGAGTTCACATAGAGAAAACTTTTTTCATACCTAATGAGATAACTCAATGCAGCAAAAATATCTTTCTTCACATCTGTGTGACACGCTAGGATGCAACTGCACTGGAGATTGATAGTGAGGCAATATGAAAATGGGTGCTAAAAATAAGCAAAGCGTGACTCAATTTAATTCTGCCTTGAACCTCAGATCCTATACTGAAGTGTTGATCCAAATGAATTTGATCAGTATTTTCCGAATAATTGTCATGTGTAAGACTTTATTTTTCTCTTAAAGTATCTATCAGTAAATATTTACTATAAATAGCCGGGACAAGCAAGCTGTTGGAATACTTAATATGATTTTGATTACATGCCTGCTGGAAGGGAGAGTTTAAATAGGAACAGCAGGAAGTGGCAATAAATCAAATGCATGAAAACTTAATGACAATATTATTTTGGCAGAAAATCTTTGATTCTGTTTCAAATATAGAAATGTTTCCTCTTTCGATTAATTTTTGAAAGGAAGGGTAGGTTGCTATACCCTTGCTAATTATCTTTCTTTTCCCCATGCTAGTAGAGTCACTAAGGTTTTTGCTCTTCTGGAATCTTCCTAGCACAGCAGCGTGTGTCAGAGAAACTGTGGCTGCTGAGACACTGTGACTGTTTATTTTACAGACAAATACAGCTTTGGAACTGAAATGTGTTTTTCTAGGTCTCTCTTCCTCCCATCTATTTGTATAATATCCCACACAGCCAGTACTGTCTTTAAATTTTTGTGGATACTAATGGGGAATACGTGAGCTGCTTTGGAAGAAATGCTGTTTTGCAGTAATACCTGTTTTGCAGATGGATACTGGAGACCCAGAAAAACAAGACGTACTTCCACAAAAATATTTTTGGGGCCTTAACTCTCAGGGGTTTCAGTGGAAGTTGGGCATATCATTCTCTTTGTGGATCAGGGTTGAAGCGATTTGTACAGGAGCTTTCAGAAAGTGTGTCAGAACAGAGAATTGAATCCACTCTCTTCTGTCACAGGCTAATACATTTTCTTCCAAATCATCCTTTCTTAACCATATCTTTCCTTATTTTTCCTGTCAGTCTGTCTCTATACAGATCTTAAAGCAGAACATATACCTGGAGAGTACTTGCTGCACAGTATCTTTGGCCACAAGTAGCCCTAGTAAAATGCCTGCTCACCAGGAGTAAAGCTATGCAAATGAAACTTGTCCCTAATGAACCCCTAAAGCTTTCAGAAAGCTTTAAAGTATTTCTGTTAAGGTGGTGAACAAGTTAACATTGTTCAATTTTCTAAGCATGAGAATAATTTCAATGGAGTACTATTGAGCTACAGAATTAGTCTGGTCTGACCCGTGGCACAAAATCTGAAATTGTTGTGGATAATAAAGTCTTTATCAGATTTGGAAAAATTAAGTCCCTTTCTGTGGCACATGAGAAGCCTTTTATTTCAAAAAGCAATTAAGTATCGACCAGGAGAGGATAAAATACAGAACAGGAATAAGTAACACATTTTGCCATGAAGGAGAGTCAACATGAGGTGACTTAGGGGTCCATTCAGAAAAAGATCATAACACAGTGACTTATTTTAGTCAGTAAATTTAAAAAAAAACAACACTTAACTTAGACCAGAGTAGAAACACTGTGTGAACTGTGGTAAGCCTTACCTTAGATTAATTCAAGCTAGCACAGATAAGTTTAGGGGTAATGCCTACAGAAAAGAGAACTTCAAGTACGCCTGCGTGCGATTAGCCTCAAACCCTTCGGTCTGCCCGAAGGACAGCTGGGAAGCGCCAGCCGGGACCCACAGCCTGGCACAAGCACAAGAAGTGGAACGAAGTTCTTCTGCTTGGCAGCCGGCAATCTCCTCTTCCAAAGGACTTGGTACGGAAAAACAGGGCATTTCAGAAGGAGAAATTAAGTTTTTTTTCTGTAAGAGATTTTCTTACTTAAGTCAGTATAAGATACACTTCAAAACACAGACTCGTCTTGTGACGAGTAGATGTTACAGTCAGAGGGCTTTGTTGTTCTGCACTTGTGTTCTTTAGAATAACTCCATGGAGGAGAGCTCTGCCTTTTCCAACAACTGATCCCAGCAACTCACTAACTTCCTTGTATAAAGACTTCTTGATTACAGGCTTTTCCTCCCAAACTCTTTAGAAGCGGAAATAATTTCAGCCTAAACACCTCTGGCTGGATGTTGCCTGGTCTTGTTACTAAGAAATGAACAAGAAAGGCCTAAAACAGTAAGTGCTTTCTGGGTTTGGGTCCCCAAAATCAGGCCCAGTACAGCAAGAGGAAAAGGATCATATTAAAAACGAATTGAGAAAGCTGAGCCATTATATACAAATCATGTATCGTCACCGTGAATGCTGTATTCATCTGCAGGGATCTTATCTTCAAAGAGAAGGCAGTTAAAGTAAAGTTCAGAGAGAGGCAGGAAAAACTATTAAAGACACAAAAAACTTTCTTGTATGACGAAATCTAGACTGGAAATGAAATGACAGAAGAGAGGCCTGTAAAGTGATGAATCATGCCAAGAAAATTAGAGAGTACAATTTACTTCTTATTTCAGCTAGAGATAGACTCTATCTATACTAGACAGTATTCAAGTAGGTTCTGTTTAAACCTGCAGAGTGAAGCACTCTCTTCTCTTGAAATGCAGGAGCTTAGAGTAATTCAATATTAAACACAAAAATTAAAGTTACGTATTTTGAATACCTCCTCAAATAAACCCCCAAAACTTTATACGTAGCTTCCAGAAACCAATGGCGTTACATTAGGAAACAAAAGATACTCTGAAAACCCAGAAGCCAAACCTTTACAGAAATTCAAAGACCAAATAGGAAGAAGTCATGTGAGAAAGGTTTTTTTTAAGGGTGTAATGATTTTAGTCCTAAGTCTATGATGCCAAATAGCCAGATATTCAGACTGAAAGAGTTCATCATAAATATGTGAAAAGGAGAGTCTTACAAACATTTCTAGTAAATACTCAAAAATTAACACATGAATGATTCTGGGTTGCATTTGAAAAGATAGCTAAATTATTAAAAGTAGATCTTGTTCAAAAAGAGCTATTGGAGGGCAGTGACGGAAGGGAATTGCTCAAGACTGTAGTTACTATCAGAACTATCAAGAGAAGGAAATCATACTTCTGTGGTGAAGAGAGAAAAAAGTATTTTCGTCTGTAGTGAATGAAGATGACCAATGGTTGTGGCACAGTTAGCAAGGTGTGCGTGCGTGCAATCCTACGTGCGGGGCTGAATTTAGTAACGGGGTAATGATCACCCCCAATTCAGCAATGACTTCTACATTGCTCACGGGAAAAGGAGGTAGAAGGTGTGCGACTGCAGCACGGTTGCAAAAGTGTTCGATGGCCTTTCAGTACACAGAGTAACAGGTTCAGATGACATGCTGAGTCACAAGTTTTACAGGAAATCAGCAAGGAAACAAATGAACCTTTAACTGACATTTGTAGATGTTTGCTGCAATAAGAGAACTCTTGGAGGGTTACAAAGAGAAAAACAACATTGTACTTTTAGAAAGTTGGATGTAACTTTTAAAAACAAGGGAAATAATTCAATATCTTGGATTTCTTCAGTGAAATCTGAATTTCTGCATACATTTGTGCTGCAGAAACACTGCGAGCAATGTTACTAGCAGTGTGTGCTGCACTGTTCATGTGCGTATTTGTATTTCCATTTTGTAGAAACTAAGGCCACCTACCTGTATTTTGCAGTCTGCATAGTTAGTAGGCAAATCTTTGGTATTGTTTGGAGGGTTTTCTTGAGTGATTGCTTTGTTATTCCTACTGTGTCTATTTTCAAGTTCCTCCCCACCCACCAATCTGTTCCCATAGCTGTACTATTCGTATTTATGTATGCATTCATGATTTTCACAGGAATAAATTCTATTAATCTCAATTAAGATGTGTATTCCATTAGACTGGGTGCTACGCATATGCATAATAAGAAATAATCCCTGCTCAGAATATAGTCTAGATGCAGAACAGGCAGTGAGAATATTCAGTACTGTTCCTAATTTCTGTAAAGCAAAATCCCAAAGATTATATGTGATAATGCCCAGATTTTCTCAGTCCTGAACGATTCCTTTGCAACAGAATGATGCCTGCTTTGGGGCACTCCTTGGGAGAAAGATTGATGGCCTCTGCTAATTTTTTGTTTGGGTTTTTTTTTCATTATTATTACTTTGGGAGGAGGAGAGGGCGATGAAAAGGGGTTTTGTAAGCAATCAGTATTACATACTTTCAGTCCTATTTTGAAGTGATATTCTGAAAACAAGGTGGAAAATGACGAATGGAAGGTCCAAATCTAAACTAACCAAGCAAAAGTATCCTGTAAGAAGTTGTCGGGCAGAACACTAAGGGACACAGAGGTAATTTCTCAATTGAAGTCAACTCATTCGATTGAGGAGTTTATATTAAAATAGAGAAGGAAAGTGTAATCATGTGCTATTTACTCATTTTCAGCAGAAGTTTCATTAAGCATACTTTATTTCATAATTACTTGGAAGTGAGGTTTCACATCCTTTCTGAGTCTTTTGTAATATGAGCTCTCTTTGATACGCTTAAATATCTAGCAGTCCCTTTTTCTAGCAGCGATTTTGTCATTTTACTGTACAGAAAGTATTAGCACTACAGAACATATTTTAATACAAAAAGATCATCTTCTCTAGGGGTGTAATGGAAGGCATCTGTAAAATCTTCCCTGGGTAGCAACAGGGCAAATTACTGCTCTTCTGTTCTCTGTTGCATCTTTGTCCATCACAATTACCAGGTTCCACGCACTGATGGGCTTTTTAGGACGAGAACCAGCAATAAACCCCATTACTTGATTATTTTCCTTCACTGCTACTGCTTGCACTTTTTTCTTTTGTTTGTACATACAACTCCATTAAATATATTGAATATATTTTGGACTTTCTTTAAAAGGCTGGCAACCACTACCATGGACTTCCGGAAGGAAAACTTCAGCCTGTTTAGGAAGTTCTAGCAGGGTGGGGGTTGGTCTCTCCTCCCAAGTAACAAGCGATAAGACAACAGGAAATGGCCTCAAGTTGCACCAGGGAAGGTTTAGGTTGGATATTAGGAAAAATTTCTTCACCGAAAGGCTTGTCAAGCACTGGACCAGGCTGCCCAGGGAAGCGGTGGAATCACCATAGAATCATAGAATCATAGAATGGTTAGAGTTGGAAGGGACCTTAAAGATCATCAAGTTCCAACCCCCCTGCCATGGGCAGGGACACCTCTGACTACAGCAGGTTGCTCAAAGCCCCATCCAGCCTGGCCTTAAACACTTCCAGGGATGGGGCCTCCACAACTTCCCTGGGTAACCTGTTCCAGTGCCTCACCAACCTCACAGTAAAGAACTTCTTCCTAATATCTAATCTGAATCTCCCCTCTTCCAATTTAAAACCATTACCCCTTGTCCTATCACTAGACTTCCT